>PNEQ01046657.1:0-36055 GCA_003012365.1 Medauroidea extradentata | reverse complement strand
TCATTTTATTTTCAGCCGCAACTTACTCCGTTACAAACATAGTCTTATAGCAGACGAGCGATTGTTTGTGCAAGAACAGCAGATTCTCTCAGCATGCAATCTGTTCGGACATTACGGGCCAAGTAGTCTATTTATCACGATGTTTCACACGGCAGACTGAAGGGAGCGGGGGAAGGTCAAAACCGGTTTGGTCGCTGTCGCTGGGGTGCAAACGTCATGAATGACGGCGGGTGACTGTGCAGCGCTCTAGCGTGCGATTTACCAACTAAGACGATACAAGGTGTTATAGCAGCGCACTGCAGCGGTGGATTATCCAAGCTTCTCCTCAAACGCGTAGAGTTTTTCCTATCCTTTCGCGACTTCTACCCAGTATATATATTCAAAGCTACAAGCGACGTCGGCCGGCGCGCGCAGTGTTCCTGCCGTAACTATTTCGCTGTGGGACTGTAATTTCGAACAAATCCGTTACATATATCTTGAAAAACAACTACGTGAAAAAAGCCCATTTTAGCCAAGTTTGAGGGCTTTAAAATAATACCTCCAATGTGCGTGGTGTCTTGAAAGTCTCATTCACAAGTAGTTTGAAGTGTGTTTTCTTTTCGTAGACAAGCGTTGTGGACGCACGTTTACTGTTCTCTGAGATAAAAAGTTAACTCCGAACACGCTGCACGCAGCTCGAGCTTATGCACCTGACGCAAGAGGTGTTGTAGCGAGCCGCGCGTATTCTTTCCTACGCCGTACAGCTAAACTTATTCACAATATGTTGATCTACAGAAAGAATACACGGTTAAACTAGGCTTCTATAATATTAAAACGCAACATGCTTATTAGAAACTCGTTTTTGGGGCATCTCAAAATGTCTAAAAACGGCTTTTTTTTTTAACAGTTATTACTGGAAAAAAATACCACACGGATTCGTAAAACACGTTAGCAGCATGCGTTAGACTGTACTATAAACTTTCCACAAATTAAATGACAGGGTCGCAACTTTAAGTCCCATAGGAAGTATAGTAGTAGGAAAACACTGCACGGCAGTTTGGCGCGCCGCGAATATAAGCGATGTTGTTGCTGTCGAGTGTGGAAAGCTGGACCTTATAGCTCCACTGTCTCCGCGCATCAAACGCGAAATAATTACATCCGGTATATAGCCATATTAACGTACGTGAGTGATATTCACAAAGAAATATCATTGAAATAACATTATGGGCGGTCCAGGATAAAGTTACCACTTTTGAAACTGTACTTTATTTTTATTTTCAGATAATTTGTAGTTTCCTGCCACAGTTTAATGTAAACAAAGCTATCTACGTAACACTCAAGGCGTATAGAATGTACTGAACTCAAAACTTAACTACTGAGTACAGAACAATTCATATTTTTTTTACTATTATTCTAGACACGAAAATGGGTGTTTATGAATTCAATTTTTTAAGTATTAACATTTTGGTGTAGAATCAACAAGTTCAGGTATATAAAACTCACTTCTATTCGTCGTATGGCCAGGGACTTGCCAAATTTTTTGTGATTTGCTGGTTGGGGGAGGGAAATCATACCGTATAAACTCTCTTGCGATGTGATTATTTTCAACCCCCCCCCCCCCCCAGTATCGTTGAGAATACGCATTTCAGTAACTTGCGCGTAGAGGCATAGGATGAGGAGGCATAAGATAAGCCGTTTTATAGTTATTTTTTTTGTTATTTTGTAGGGCTTAGAAATATAACTTTAATAAGCATGGTGTCTAAACAATGACATTACGCCCTTGTCCAAAGCGTGTTTCCTTTCCAAACAGTGGTACAGTGGGCACATGCAGAATAGTTTAGTAAAAAATCGTATGTACGAACACATTTCAACGCATTTGAAGAGCAGGCAGGAAGTCCCCTTACAGACGCTCTCTCTCTCTCTCTCTCTCTCTCTCTCTCTCTCTCTCTCTGTCGTGGATAAGATACGCCAACAAAACCGGGAAGTGTAACTCTTCTGACTCCGCGGACGTGCTCTGCAAGGTCTGACGAGGAAGATACTCGAGAGGCTGTGCGTGCCAACTTGCCCACATGAATCATTATTATCACGTAGTTATGAGCCCATTATAAGCAGAACGTGCCTTCCCCTTAACCAATATGTCTTCAGCCATTGTACGCAGTACTAGACTAAAAAAGGGCCGTATCTATAAACGGCTTTCGAATGACAACCAACTGCTCACCAATGCTTTCTCTGTGGGGATAGCAGTTGGTTGTCATTCGAAAGCCGTTTATAGATACGTATATGCAGTTCGGGATAAAGTGAGCACTCGAAAAAGCCCTGCTAAAGATCTATTTCCAGCCAATTCGTATCTTTCCGCGTGTAACGGCTAACGACGGGGAAAGTCTAACCTCCTGGGACACGTCACTTGATGTTTGCGCATGTAAGATATATTTTTCAGTCGATAGGTACCTATATAGTTTGATAAAAAAATAAGTTTATTAATTATATAAAATACAATTATATCGCTGTCGGTTGATTTTGTTTCATCTTTGTTGTATTTAAATACGAATAAACACGGAGCTATGTTGTGTTATTTCGTTGCCAACCATACAAGCAGTAAAGTGACTATCGGTAATGTTTAATTGTATGTAGTAACAGCTAACGATATTTTTCAAAGGTTAAATAGTTAGTGTTCACTTTATTCCGAACGACCTATACCTAAGTTTTTAGCTGCTGTATGCGGGGTCACTTTGGACGCGTGGTATGACTTTGGGAAATTTTTATACTCTTTATTTTTGCCATAATTGTCAACTGTGTGTACATTTTAACTAAATGTTATGTGGATATTTATTATTCGGAAGTTATCGCAGGGCTACCATCGATACGAAAATAATTTTTGTAATGACCCAAAGCCACCCCACATGTCCAAAGTCATGTCCGCTTACGGTACAGACCACGCCCTCCTAATTCTACTTTCTTCTCGATAATTATTTTTTAAACATGAGCGAGAATTGATATCAAAAACTGTTTGACAGTTTTGTTGAAAATTGTTTTCTCCACGTTGGCTGATTTTTCCAAGATTAGCTAATTGTGTAACTAACGAAATTCTGGTTAGTTTAATTTTTAATTTGAATCGTATATAATGTCTTTGTCTGGCAAAAATGATATATGACGGCAAAAACATTTTAAAATAAAACTGCCAAACAGATTTGTGATATCTGCACGTGTTTAAGAGTTAAAACATAATTATCGAAAAATACAGTAGGAAGAATCCCATTGTTACACAGTCAACGAAATACTTCTGCTGGAATTCAACGTCCCAAAAAATAGTCTAAATATGGAAAACTTCGTCTGAAATATTGCAAACTTATATTGTGGTCATACTTCTGTCGTCTGACGCCATGGTTTCTAGAAATCGCTTCGCGAATGCCATTCATTTCCACTTTCTGTCGTAGTGTCAGCTTGTGTCTCACCGTCTCTTTTGTTGTTGCTGTCGACGAGACGTAAATGACAACTTACCATACCTACAGTATAACCTACCGCAGTACGTTAACAGTGTGCGGTAATAAATAAATGCTGAAAACATCAATTTATTTCTACGCTTTTTTCGAAGCTAATATGGATAAAATACTCAATGGCAATCCTATATAATGGTATTTGCCAACTCTCTGAGTAAATATTTATCCAGAATTACTAATTCGTTACGCGTGATCTCTTGCACCGCATTTAAATGCACGAGGTTCCGGCGTCAGAGATTGTGCCTCAGAAATTCGTAACACTGGAAACAATTTTGTTTAAAACGTTGGCTAAAACTATTGTCTAGGATTACTATTGTTTAATTTTCGCAAATTGGCTTCAATATAATTATACACAGCTATAGATTAATGCTTTTAGCCTTGAATTATGTATCACGCCCTCTTACGTCGAATTTATCCTTGTGATCCGCCGGTAGACTATTTTAGACTTGTTTCGTGTAACTTCACAGGTCAAATTCAAATTGAATGGTAATCTTTATGTTCGTAACTAAAACAAGGCAAATTTATTTGGTACGCACGAAAGACGGATCACGAGTGTACTTATATAGTCCGCTCTACCACAAGTGATGCGCCCTTTCTCTAGGAAACTACCGCTTTTGTAATTTACAAAAGATTATTAATATGTTGGCTTTCAAGACGCGGAGTTGTCGGACCAACCCCCGTCGTGCGGGCTCAGCTGGTCAGGCGAAGCACACATTGTGCTGTATGCTCACGACACGTGATCCATTCGCCTCCTTGGCTTCCTACCGTGTCTCCCTTAGCACTTACCTACGCCTAAACTCCGTTGACCAATCACAGGCCAGCTCGCAGACAATGGCCGCAACCGGTCACCGTCTCCCATATACCGCTTTTATTATTTTTAGTTTTTTTTTTCTCTCGTGACAGTACTTACCAATCACAAAAATATAAACATTCCAATACCACATAAATATATACCTACAAGTACAATATCCATTCATGTAAAGTATAATTACTGAACTGTCAGCTGAATACTTAATCATGACTCTAATTTTCCTATTAACGGTTCTGACAATTACAATTGCAAGATAACATTAAACAAATACAATAAAAATTATACTTAACATAAAGTAACTTGAATTATAGTCGTACGACGATATTTAGCATCTTACATCCTTCAGTGGATCCCCGCGGCAAACCTACGCTCCACTTTATCACAAGGAAGCAGCATTATTGTGAACCCGTTCGTCTTATTTATGTTGATGGAGGAATTTCGTAGATATAAGATCGTATTCGTATATTGCCAGCTATTGACGTGGAAGTCGATGTGCATATTACATTACGTGTGGCAACTTTGACATCGTAAGTAGTGTTACCGGAAAGTAACATAGCGGGTTTATGGTATGAGGCAACATAAAACTGGGAATTTACTGTAGTTACGGTACAATACAAGAAAAGTAAACTCTTGGTAAAATAGGGTATTAATTGAGTAATCTTTGTGTATCAGAATGAACAATCCCTGTGTATGATAACATAATATTGATATGCTTGATATTCAGTAACTTTAGCTGCCGAAGTAAAAGCCGCAACTGAATTCCGTGACCGTGACGTCAGTTGTGACTTGGCCGAAGTGAAGCCAGTTTTAGTCAGGTATCAGGTACAGATGTCAAATAATATAAGTATCTATTAGCCAGTGTTCAAAAACCGAGCCATCAAGAACGTGATGAAGTTTTCTTAGGCGTGAGTGTAATTTGCTTTCTTTACATTTAATGACAATTAAGTTCAATATTATTAAGGCGTAGCATGTGACTGGTACTAGTGGAACTTTTTGCTAACTTATTTTGACACGACCCGGTTAAGTAACTAAAAGGTTTTTTTTTTACTTAATTATTATTTAGTTTTTAGGATGTGTCGAGCTTCATTAAATATGAGAGATGGCGTGAGAGATTTCGGTCAGTGCTTAAGAGTGTGTGATAGATAAATAAACGCTGAAAACATCAATTGATTTCTACGCTTTTTTCGAAGCCAATATGGATAAAATACTCAATGACAATCCTAGATATTGGTATTTGCCAACCTTACGAGTAAATATTTATCCAGATTTACCAATTCGTTACGCGTGATCTCTTGCGCCGCAGTTAAATGCATGACGTTCTGGCGTCAGAGATTGTGCCTCAGAAGTTCGTAACACCGGAAACAATTTCGTTTAAAACGTTAGCTGAAACTATTGTCTAGGATTGCTATTGTTTAATTTTCGCAAATTGGCTTCAAGGAACTTAGTTATAGATTAATGCTTTTAACGTTGCATTATGTACCTCGCCCTCTTAACGCCTAGGTCTTAAGCGCTTGTGAGGAGTGACATGAGGTCAGTATGGACAGGCGGGGAAACGGAATACCCCCGAGAAAACCCGCCGACCAATAGCATCGTCCGGTAGATTTCCACGTACAAAAACCGCGGACAGACCTCACTGAGAACCGAACCCGGATCGCTGGTCTTACCATTCGGCCACCGCTGTCCCGTTTGTCATATGCGAAAGATTCGACAGGGTTTAATCAAACTATGCTCAATTATATCTGAAATTCCAATAGTGACGCGGCTACAGGAATACAGTAGTAATGTAGCAAAATATCATCGCGTCATGCTATCGCGATAATGGATCAAAGTATTATTACGTATACGAAGTTACGCCACGACATAGGAGACATCGTCATCATTATACAACCTGCTACCACATTACTTCATGCTTCCTATACGACATTACAAGCGGGTATTGAAGGAGACTTGCTCACTTCCTGATGCTACTGCGCTGACGAGAGCCTCGTCTGACAATAAGCTATTAAGGCTGAAGGCACAGACACGTGTGTGACGGCACGTAATATCAGCACTTGATAAAATCATCAAGCATATGATTTCGCATTCCTCACGAAGATCATGTTGTTATATAATTCCGCTTAATTTGCGAGGCAAGAGAGAGATATTCCGACGCTTAGCATGGGTCACATTAAGGAGCATATTTTTAGTAGGAACTTTATGTTTTAAATTTTACATTTTAAACATTACTTCGAATAAAAGTAAATTGTCTTCACTTGTGCTACAAACAAACACAAAGTACAGCCAGAGGAACGCTGTTCTGGTTTTAAGCTCAACTAATGAATCTCGCTCTCATAAGTGGTACAAATCTCAGTTGTTGTGTGCCAAGTCGGTAGTCAATAGTTTGGAGTCTGACATTATTAGCTGGTCCTAGCCGTTTAAAACGTTTGTATACATATATAACCCGAAACTGTAACGTATGATGGCAATAAAACACGTGCAAAGTTTATACGTTTTAATAATTCAGACAAAGGAAGTCTATGGGGTACGACATAATGAGTGGCTATGTTGACTGCACTACACAAGACATGTGTATGTGATATTTTACACCAGCACAGCGAATCAGCATTTACGCCATAAACCGGCGTAGCGTGTAGAATCTGCGTTGTTATAGGTGGTTCAGGATAAACATTACTTACTTTTGTTACTTTCAGATTATTTCCAGTTTTCTGCCACTTGTTACTATAAACAGAGTAACCTAAGTAACAATCAAAGTGAATATATCGATGGCCCAGTCCAAAAGGGAAATAACTAAAAAAGTTGCATTTTTTAGTTTGGCTCACAAACACACAGCCAGAAGTGCACTCTACTCGGTTTGAATGAAAAACAACACGTAGATTCACTTGGTACTTTATTCTGGTTGCCAGTAAAAACCTAGAAATTGTATTTATTTTATTTTAAAGCGTGATAATTTCAGCAAAGGCAGACTATAAACATTTTAAACACCTTAAACAGTAGCCTCTGTACTTTTGCTCCAAATTAACACCAACCAAATATGTCAATTAACAGAATTTTCTGCGAAACGTAAATCTTTGTATGTGCGTTTTACTCAAAACTGGGAATTTTGAGTTGTTTTCTTTTTGAACTGGGCCATCGATATTGTACCATATACAAAAGTTTTCGTCTGAAATCACAAAAATAATATTAATTTAATTATTATTCCAGACAAGACGGTCTTCAAAAGTAGTCACTTTATCATGAACAACCTATACCAAGGATTTTCCTTCGAAGGGAGCCGAGAAGTAACTAACTCCCCTTCTGACATGACTCCAGGGTTGGATTAAAGACTTTGTGCTGTAGAGGCAAAGTTGACTTTTATCCTCCTACCCCGTATAATCTCGTAGGAATCCGGGTGAATAAAAATACAGTACTTTTTAAGAACGCCGGATTTTCCTTATTTTGTACGTTTATTTCCTTGTATGGAAAAAAATTTTTTTGTAATATAGGCCTACATACAAACCGATGTACACGCATATATATATATATATGTGTGTGTGTGTGTGTGTGTGTGTGTATTTTTGCAAGGCAATGCCTGATACCGCTTTGATTTTCCGCCCTAGGAGATGTTGAACAACCTCCCGTCGAATGTTCATACCGAAGAATCCCTACAGTGTTTTATATATCACAATTTGTTCCTAAATTTTGGTAGCAATAAACCCAATAGTTTTTCAGGTCTTTTCATCTGAAGTATCACATATTTTGTGATGAAAATAAGCCTAAATCAAGCAATATAATTTGTGTATGTGTGCATAAGATTGTGTACCGTATGGGTGTTCGTAGACTTGAATTTTTTCTAAGCATTCCGTTTGGAAAGTTTCGATACATACTGTTTGTGGAAAAAAAATCCTACCTATTATGACCTTAAAGAAATTTTCTACGAAGAAATGTGATCGTAGATTTAAAAAATTGCTGCGCTGACCGACAAGGATATGGAAAAGTTGTGTTCCTCCTACCTTGCTCGTCTCGTACGCGTAAAGGGAGAAGTTAGGCCGAGATACCTCAAATAATGTGTGCTGGGTTGACGATTCCATGTCGTTGGCTACAATCTGTGAATTATTTGTTAAGATACTACGAAAAATATTTGCAGAAATAAAAACCGGGTATATTTTTAGTGACACTACAAACAAATTGTTTTAAAATTTACAAGAAACTTTTAGGAACATATATTCATATCGCTGCATTTGTGTGGTAGTCCAAACAAATTTTATAATGACAGTTGGTAGTGTTGCTACAAGTTTTCTTTAAAACTAGTTTTCATTTTATTGCAAGACTACAGTAAATATTGCAGTGGAGGCCTTAAACTGTGTAAACGCATGGTCCTTATTTCTCCTGAAGTGATCAATCATTCTGACAGCCTCTGGACGAGCAGTGGTTTCAGGTAGATGAAGGAAGTTAAATTAATATCTAATTACAATTCACATCTCAAGAACACCTCGTTCCAACAAAAGTGGCTGACTATTTACTGCCTTTCTCCAAGTCCGTTTCGGTTCCCGGCGGGGTCGGTCCCCGGATTTTCGCATGTGGGAATCGTGTCGGACGATGCCGTTGGTCGGCGGTTTTTCTCGGGAATCTCCCGTTTCCCCCGCCCTTTCATTCCGGCGCTGCTCCATACTCACCTCGTCACCCTCCACCGGCGCTGAAGGCCTCGATGTTAAGCGCTGACCAAAATCTCTCACTCACTCCAAGTCCGTGATTACAGAACTCCAATTAGTAAGTTATACTAAATTGCGGCGTCTATTATACTTAAGGCCACGGCCGGTAATTCTACAGTGACTTTGGAAATTATCTATTTAAAACCACATAATTTTTATAGAGAGGAATCCCTATGTTTTTGGCACAAATATTTCTAAATTCGTACTAAATATTTTTGGTAGCTTTTAACTTCATAGCTTTTCAGATTTTGAAACACTAAGTATCACCAACTTACTTATGAAAATAAGCAACAATCAAGCAAAATAATTTACGAACTAGTGATGTATTATTTTGCAAAACACATGCACAGAATTGTCTCTCATATGAATGCACTTAATCGTAGGCCTAAATATTTTCAAAGCATTCCGTTAAAAAATGTTTTGAAGTTTTTTTGCAACAATGTGAAATAAAAACTACTTAGCACGGTCTCAAGAGGCTGCGTCGCCTATTTTATTTATAATATTTATTTTCGTTTAATAAATTAAGGATGTGACGAATAACCGGCCATGTTTCTTTATAGAAACTTTACATTTTACTATTAGGTATGGAATCTGTTTTTAATATTTGGTGAGAGAGAATTTTTGTCTTATAATTATATTAGCTTAATTAGTTCATAGTTGCGCTTAAATTTTTCGAATGCAATGTACGCAATGAAATGTAGTGTAATTAGCTTGGTCCCTGTTGAAATACTCTCAATTAAATTTTAATCAGGAAGGAATTAAGAAAAATTCATCTTAATAAGTGACACGGGCTCTCAAGCACAGCGTTTTTGAGAATATGAAGAATCGTATTAGATTCCAAATATTTAGTAGCGTTCTGATCTAATCATACATAATCTCTAATTACTAAAGATCAGTTTGATTACCAAGCGAGTTGATGTAGTGATAAAATACCAAACTTACATGGGTTTGAATCCATATTCCACCATCCTGATTTTGGGTTTCCATGATGGCTTTCCGAAATCACTCCGGGATCTCGATTAAATGTCACTACCTGCAGTTTGCACCGACGCAACGTAACGCAGGTCCAGAGCTAGTAAAACGAGTCTTCTCTTGCACCAATACTTACAGTAGAAACTCACTAATGACCTCGTTGTCTACGGGAAGTTACGCCTCGTAGCTCGTCCGTCTTCTTGTTGACTGGAACGCTGCGCGAGGATGGCATCAAGGAAAAAAGAAAAACATTTGTAGGCATCTTCCCTGCAATCTTATGTTGTAGTAAACACAAAATAATATTATGATGGCCACGATATTTT
The DNA here is from genome assembly GCA_003012365.1 of Medauroidea extradentata. NCBI lineage: Eukaryota > Metazoa > Arthropoda > Insecta > Phasmatodea > Phasmatidae > Medauroidea > Medauroidea extradentata. The sequence goes on along the minus strand of PNEQ01046657.1, from coordinate 25,785 downwards.
TTAGTGGTGACCACAAAATAAATTTTGCAGGGTGAATACCCATAAAATATGCCGTAGCTGCTACAAAATAGTTTTTCCCGTGGCAGGTGAGCGAGGACCTCTGTCGGACGTACAGCGGCAGTTGCTTCATGGTGGTGACTGCGATGGTGAGTCAGGGGCGACGTCTTACGTCACCTCCGCGGGTATGTCCGTCGTCACGTACCTTCGAGTACTCCCTCCCACCGGCTTCGATGACATGACACCTCAATCAGTGGTATAGCGTGGCTGTGTTCCAAGTATTAGCAGCAGTTGTGTTGTTGCAGAGACCAAGGTATATTATAGGATAATTCGTACCTTGCCTCTTGTACGCTACTGACTATGGAGTGTTCCTGACCATACAAGTCAAATGGTTCCTCAAACAACTCAGTGTTGCGTGTAGATAGTCACTGCTGGGCACCACACACCTTGGAACACTCCTCGCGACGCCACTGCCCTCAATGTATCGCAGGGAGTCATGATCGCTCCGCGCTACGGTGTACAGTGTATAGGTGGGGCAAAAACAGAGGTCAGAGAAATATACGGATATAACCTGGCTATGTTCTGTGTCAATGGGTGTGAGTCATTGAGACGGAAGGAGGGAGGAGCAGAAACCTTGTGTAAGAACTAAATTGTCACGCTTCCCTTGTGTTCATATGGCCAAATTGAACGCTTCCGTATTGCACGCGAGAAAAAGAGTTGTTGGTTACTATCAAGGGATACAAGACCAGTGCTGACGATCAAATTGTTCGGTGATTTATTGCAGCCCTTAATATGCGATGTCCTATATCAAATTTTTTTAAAATTTAAATTTGTTTTTTTTTTTTCCTTAAGTCACACAATTCCCTATCTTCGCCTGCAATATGTCAACTTTTTATTTTGTCATGTAACAAAAGAACAGCGTAGCAGTTTAGTTCATATAACGTCTTTTGTTACCACATAAACGTGAATAATTTATCAACAAATCTACAGTAAGAGCTGATTTCACTCCACCGTATTGTTACACGAATTAACAAAAAAGCTTGACCTCAATATACAAGACTGCTAATACTCCAGTTGTATTGTTATCTCATCATTGAGCAAGATAGTTTCAACTGTAGATGTGATAGTACGAAAGTTTTTTTTACTACTTAACCTGGCTGTTAACCTTTGTTTCTGAAGGTACAACAGTATGCATGCTGACAGGTGAAACATGTTACCAAGGTATAGTCATTTCAACCCGTGGGACCACAGTTGGGGCAGCAGATAGGTGATTGCCTCCCACCAGGGCGATCCGGGTTCGATTGCAGGCGTGGGTCGATCTTGATTTTTGCTTGAAGGAATCGTGCCTGATGATACTGTTGGTCGATAGGTTTTCTTTGGGTTGTCTAATTTCCTCCACCCATTAATTCCGGCGCAGCTCCTACTCACATCATTTCACCTGTACTGAATTCCTCGCCGTTAAGACGCGAGTGAACGATCTTTTAGTGTGTCACGTCTATTTTAATTTTACCTGAAACTGCTCAACTTATTCATTTAGTTCAAAGAAGAACACACACTTTGCTTCTGTAAACTTAGAAATGCAGTATGCTTGTTAGAAACACACTTTTTGAAACCCCTTAAAATAAATACAGAAATGTTTTATACTCTTGTAATTACAAAAATACTACCCTGATTCCTTAAGACTATAGAAGCCAGCGTTGGCCTTTGCTGCAGTTGTAGGATCGCTGCTTATAATCTCATTGGAAAAAAAAAAAAAAAACTGCTACGAAAACAACGAACGCTAGATAATCGCTCCGCGAGTAGAGGTGATTCGGTTGACTTTGAGTTCGGCAGTCTGACTCTTATCGCTTCTCTGACTTCATGCCTCAGAAGTGTAAAACTACATTCGGTACATAGGCCTCTTAAGAAATGACCAAAATATGTTCACTTCTGTTTTACTAGCGCCCTTCTTTCCTTTACAGTGCGCGGCTATTACCTCGTACTCTCTGAACTTAAGATGAGTGTGTACCGGTTTCAAATGTCTGCGTTTGACGCGTGTGAACAGATGAACGATAACACGATAAGAGCCAGAGAGCCACTCCCGACGGGAAGCATATCGCCTCTATTCACATCGCGTCAAATTGGCGCGGTGACTTTAAAATTCAGTTTTTGGAAAGACACATGCATCTCGTTTTGCACTTTACGAATTCAAATGGTGTTTTCAGATTTACGGCAGTTTAAAAAAAAAAATGTAATTTTTCGCAATTCCGAGACGCCCGAAAATCACAATAACAAGCGAGCAGAATCTTTAAAATTATAGCAGCGTAGTTTCAAGTGTTTGGTCTTTTCGTATACGAACGTAATATGATTAAGTTAAGCAGTTTCACATAAAACAAAATACGCGTAACACCCTGCAACGCCGTCCATGCGACAGTCGAGGACTCCTGTTAAGAAACAATGTCAGAATGTGGTCTTCCCTGAGCTGGAAACACGATCTTAGAAGAACAGACATGAACTACGACGGGGGGAAAAATAACGTACGTGGACTATAACGTAAAAAAAATGCAATATCGTCAGTATCGCACAGTGGTGGCTTTTACTCTGTAGTAGGAACGCACGTGTAGAAAGATTGTTTAAGATAATTTACGGAGAAAAAACAAAGACCAATTATAGGGCAGCATTTTTTTTCCTGTCGAAATAACATACTATTGTAATCGGTCATGTATAGCTTATCTGAAATACGAGTTTGTAATGTTCGATGTCATGGCAACGAAATGGCCTGTTGTGTATAGGAAGGACACACTGCCTTAACAAGAAGTAATTAAATAGAGTAGTATGTAAAAATTTTGCTTTGAAATAAACATTATATATAAAATACAAGTATCAATATGTAAGAGACCTTAAAAATTCGCGTTTTCTTTCAGGCACAAGCTATAATACCAGTAACTGTATGTTTGTGTGACAGTCATTGGAAGTTGGCTTATTTGACACATCCTTGAAGTCGATGAGCCAGTGCTAACAATGTAACTAAATGCGGGCCCATTTTACTGAGTCAGCGAGCAACCAACGAACAACTATTGTTTGCTTGAATACACATATATTCTTGGAGGCTAACCTACATGTCAGTGAACACACGAATTTTTCCTGTCTCTATCAATATGTAAGTATACAAGCCAAAATCTTGCAACGCCCAGCAGTTTTGTTTTATAGAAAAAAAAAATTGTAATTATTTTGAAGTTGGGAGCACTAACCTCCTTGTGCCTTCCCCCCAAAAAAATTACTCACAAGGGCTTCTTCAATGACTTACTGTCGACGAGACGTAAATTTCAACTACCTTTGACGCCATTGGCTAACATTTCCTTCAACGTGATGATAAAACAACATATTTGTACCAGTGGCGTTCACCGTTATTTCGTGGAGTAAGTTAATACCTAAATAAGGAATACCTACTTGACAACATTACGTTTTAAATGTGCGTGTGAATACATATTATTTCAAGGCCGTCGTTGTAAATTATGTTTCGTCACTAGCCCGCGTTCGGATTGATTCAGTTATGATCAGCGAAGCGTCAAGTGGTTCAAGCCACGCTGCATTGGGTTTGTCCCGTTGTCTTCAGCCTTCCGGAACAACAGCGCGACGTGACTAGCCAACAACTACACGATCTCCAACAAGTGAAGATGAACTGTGGCGACCGATAATTGAGGACCGTCTATGTGCGCCTCTGCAGTTTTGCTTCGTTGTTGGCAGCGCGTCATTGTGGAAAGACGTTTATCATTCGTTTGTGATTTGCAAGAAAGCGTTGATACACGAAACAGTTATAAAACAGCCAATCACTGAACGTAAAGAAAAGATGCAGATGTGCACTTGTGGTGCTGAAACAAACTGGTACAGAAATCTTTTCGCTTAAAACAGGAGTACCTGTCAATTAATACAGACCTGAAAATGTTGCATTTTCTTTTGTACGTAACCTAGAATTCAAATAACTGTAAGTTCGTAACTTTCAAAACTAAACCTTGACTTATTTGAAACTATCTGGAGGTCGTTGAGCAAACAGTAAAGAATCAACTAAATGGAAACCCAATCACGTGGTATCACTGTTAGCGAGCAGCCAATGAGCAACTGCTGTCTGCGTAAATGCACTGATATTATTGGAGACTATCGTACAGATAAGTGAACCGGGAATTTTTATCGTTAAAATAAAATCCATAATGTCTGCACTCGTCACAACACCCACACGTTTGAGGTTGTTTTGCTCCGCTCATCAACAACAAACTTCTTTCATGCGTTGGAAAACTGCATAAACTATTAAGAAAGCGCCAGGAAAATCATTTTCTGTAGCGAATGCGTGCAAGGCAGTCAACATTTTGACCAGCTCAGAGAGGATGATTCGAGAGATACTATTGATGAACTAAAACACAACAGTGTAGGTGGAACCAGTAGAGAAAGTGTGGGAGAGAGGTCGTTATTCTTCTATCCCCTAATTTAATGAAAGGAATTGAATTTTTTTTCCTTCCTAAAATACACGGAATGAATAAGGACTGAGTTTATTAGTTTTTATTTGTGGTATCTCATGGAAACATAAGCCGAAAATGTCTTTACCGTTTGTCCTTAAAGTGCATTAGAGTGCGAGTAATAATAGTATGTGGACATACGCCATTGCTCATGTTTTGTTGATCAAACTTGTGTTGAATGACAAAATACAAAGGAAAAAAAAACAGACACAAAACACATACAAAAAAAAAAAAAAGGAAAAAATTCCAGTGTTTTTCTGTCAGAATTCCTCTGGAATAGTTTTTTCCTATTTTTTTTTGTGTTTTGTGTCTGGTTTTTTTTGTTCTTTGTATTTTGTCATTCAACACTAGTTTTATCAACAAAACATGAGCAATGGCGTATGTCCACAAACCAATATATTCTTATTGTAAACTCCCATTGCAACAAACCTTTAAAAATCTCATGAGTGGTGCTGCCCTGGATATTGACTATGACATTAAATTTATTAAAATATAAAATAAAACATAATTTTATATTAAGGAAAGATGCTCTGAAAAGCGTGAAAACAATCAAAGACCAAGTAGTTTTTTATTTTATGTAAATAAATATAATTTAAAAATTCGTTTTCGAGGTAACATTACTCCCACCACTTAAAAGTTAGTGGACGCTACCTTTTTTTTACGTTTGAGTCACGAAAACGGGGAAGGCGATAAGTCGAATATAACACGTCCGTCAAACACCTCATCACCTCTAGAAGCGGAGGGCTAAACTAGCGTGTATTGTTCTCATAGAACGTGTTTATCAACGGGACTTCAAGCGATGACCCTGTTATTTTATTTGTGGAAAGCTTGTGGTAAAGCCCAATGCAGGTTTCTATGAATTTGCTTTACGATTATGGTAGATATTTCCTCAGCTACAGGATCGTGAAAATGAAATTTTTAGCACTTTTGAGGAGCTTGGAAATTATATTTTAAATAGCGACGACATTTTTAAAATCATAGGGACACAGTTTAAAGTGTGTCGTATTTTCGTAGACAAACGCATTGGAAATATGTTTAATAGTTATACAAGAAAAAATACTTTCCGTACCACGCAACAGCAAGGCTCTCGCGCCGAGTCCACTAATTCTTAACGGATAAACTGAGAACACATCTATATTTCCTTTTCCGTAAGCCATCACGATCCAAAATTAACATATTCGATCCTGAAACAGCCTGTATATACAGATGTTGAAACATATTTGTAGTAAAAAAACAGCACCCTACATTGCTAATAACGAATAATAAAATTAAAAAATCAAAATTTATAGTAACTATGGGAAATTCGTAACAGTTAACTCCGCATTTAAATAAAAACAGTCACTTATCCTCTTATACCTTTCCTTATCATACAGACACCAGAAACGCGTTCTCCAGCGTGGCTGCGCAAACCTCGGATTGCGTGACCTGAGGGCATTGGTCTGTGGCCGCGCTACTAACACAGTTTAGATCGCTGTGTTTTCAGATTAACTTCTAGGTTAGTGGGTCTGTTTCGTTAAGAGTAAGCGTCAGACATAGTAGTTGGTACACAGTTCTTATCCTGCTGTCAGTTGTGCACGTTTATACTTAACGTCAATATTAATATAACTCGACATCAATCGTGGAGCTCAGTATTGAACTTAAGGTGACCGCCTGCCCAGGACGCCGTGCAATGTGCAGAGCTTCGGCAGACTGAAGTTTGTAGGAAAGTCGTTTCGACGTGCGTGAGTGACGTCAGCATAGGAATATATATAGCTCAAAGTACGTTACATGCGTGTATACAAATTATAGGTCCTCCACTTAATACTTAAAGATGATCTCGCGGTCGAAATTTGCGAAAACATGTGTTCTTGAGATCCATTTTAAGGTATGAATTTCTTTATGCAAAATCCTACACACGTACACAAAAAAACACTTTGTAAACTAATATAAAACATTTATCAACCTGAGAACTACAACAAAAATGACTCAAGTCATCAAAGTGGTCCAAATTTTCCAAATACCCGAGAAGACTATAGGGATACATTTTTATTTGCAGATTGTTTGGTAAGAAACAAAATAATATTTGACGGCCTGTCACAATGTACAAAATATTTTGTACTCTTACATACGTTTACTTGGAAACTGGTTGCCAAAAATATTCTTTGTATCATTTCTTAACAATTGTTGTAAAATGTACAAGGATTTAGCTGAAATTATGCAAAAATATTTGTAATTATACAAAACTGTGTGTGTGTGTATATATATACACACACACATATGAGTACATTTACAAGCGTTTCCTTTAAAGTCTACAAATATTTTTGTAAACTTACGAAAATAAATTTTGGAAACTAGTTTCCAAAGAATTTTTTTGTAAATCTAATGTTTTGTACTGCATACAACACACTTTATCTGTGATATTAAGTTACGCTATAAAAATGCAGAGGTGATATGTCGCCACGCCAGTTCAATGTCTGTTGCTTAGAGGCTAAGATGGCGCTTAGAGGCTAACATTATGTGTGATGCACGTGTCCGAAACGCCCTTAGCGCTCCGCACTTCTAGGCCTTGAAAACGCTGCCGTCTTTAAATGAACACTAGGGATTTTTTTTTCCAGATTCACATACTAAATAGAGGAATTTTCTTAACGAGTCCGGAGGCGATTGTGCGTGCTTTGTACAGCTGAAACGTGTATAAAACCGATAAAAAAATTCTAAACGTGTCTTGTTTGGATATGTGCATTGCTTTAGCGGCACGTCATACAGCGAAGTTGATTGTAACTTCTGCGACGTAAGAAGTTTGTATAGGCGGTTCGGGATAAAGTGAGCACTCAGAAAAGCCCTGCTAAAGTTCTACTTGCAGATAATTCGTATCTTTCCGCACGTAACGGCTGACGCCTGGAAATATCTATCCCCTCTGGACACATCACTTAGTGTTTGCGCGTGTAAGTTAAAATGTCCAGTCAGTATGAATCGATACCGTTTGATGAAAAAAATTACTAATTATTATATACAATACAATTACAACGATTTCGATTGATTTTGTTTCAGTTTTGTTGAATTTTAATATGAAAATACAGGGAACTATATTGCGTAACTTCGCTGCCAACCATACAAGCAGTAAGGGGACTATGTGTCATGTTTTATTATATGCAGTAACAGCTAGTGATATTTTTAAAGGTTAAATTTTTAGTGCTCATTTTATCCGGAACGACCTATATCATCCTGGCTAGAAAGATACACACCCAGTTGGCGGAAGTAGTTATTTATAACTGATTTTCCTCGGTGGTTCCAATTTAATATCCAGACACAGGAAGCGCGATTATCTTTGATTTTTGTGTTTTACATTGGGTTCTCTTGAAGTTGTACTACTTATTGCCAGTCATAACTTTTGTGATTATATAACTGCTGATGATTATTGCCGATAACAATGGGAATTCGGCTATTAACAGTTATCATCAATCATCATGCTAGTAGTTCAGCTAACCATGACCACGGTCGTAGAAGGACAGGTCTGGACACTCGCCTATCTACCAATGTATTTTGTTGACCCCCTTGTTGTTTGGCTGTAGTTCGTCAAGTCACCGAGAATGTCGTACTTTTTGGCACTGTTTTTCGGGCGGTCGGACTCAAACTCCGTCCACTTTTTTCCATTGTTACATTTATAAAGTAAATTAAGATTGCTGGAGCCTTTTCTTAAATTTGTGAACGAAGGAAGTATTTCATAAATTGATAAATAATACATTTTGATAAATTGTTTATCTTAGTGGGGAGGAAGTGGGCGGAGTTTGAGCCGACCGCCCTAACAGCAGCGCCAAAAACCCGTAGCATTGTCGTGAACTTAGTGAACTACAGCCAAACAACAAGGGGGTCAAGTTTCCAGGCGAGTGTCCAGACCTGTTCTCCTACGACCGTGACCATGATCCATTCTAACGCTAAAATGTCTATTTAATCAAGCTTACGAAAGGTTTAAAGTCGCGTGTTCTGCGTAGCAAGGGCCTTGTACATGTAAGGTGCCTATATATCGTGGTATACCCCTTAATATTGTGGTAAACCACTTTGAGGGCTTCACAAAATTGGAAAGGGTCTGTACACCGAGTTCAGTAAGTCACCAAGAGAGAGCAGGCATGTTTAGGTCCGACTGTAAGTAAGAAATGTACCAAATATAAGATCGCAATTAAAATGTTAAACATGTTCCTGTTACTGAAGTCCGGAGCCCTACTAACGTTAAGACCCCTTCTTTGGAAAATTGCACGAATTTGAATGTCAATACAGGAAAAATAAGCAATTTTGTAAACGAATGTTTACCAAATTTATAAGTAAGCGTTTCTAGTGTAATGTGTTCCTGTGGTGAACTATTTAAGTACGCCTAATTGTTAGCTGGCGTGTAGGCTAGCCTGTAAGAATATATGTGTACTGAAACAGGCAGCAGATGCTCATTAGCTGCTTGCTGTTAAAGAGATATAGGTCTGTATTAGTCACATTTCCATTATTGGCTCAGATACTTCCAGGAGATGTCAAATAAGTAGGGACACTGGAAAATCGCGAAAATGTTTAGCATAGTCTCCAATATACTGTAGTATATTAACCGTGACACGTGTGAACAGTTTTGGGACAAATCACACACGCTGTGTGTTCAAGCTGTGCAGTTCTAACTGGGTTTGTTGTAGAGAGAAACAATGCTTCATATAAACCGTCGCCAATGCCGATTTTAGAAACATTCAGTGTTATATACAGCATGTTGGAGCCTAGCAAATAGTCATCTACTCTCGCGATTTTCCAGTGTCTCTACAAATAAGTCAAAGACCAATTGCGAAAGAGATATATAGTTACAGCTGTTGGAATTCAACCTTGTGCCCAAATGAAAACGCGAATTTTTCAGGTCTCTACTAATTGTAAAACTTATAGAAAATGGCTTAAGAGATTACGCTACAGGAATGCGTCATTATTGCAAAATACTTGGTAAATAACACGACAAAAATATTAATTGATTGTACCGGTTTTTCGATTCTAACTTTCTAATTCCTGGAAATTTCGATCATTAGTGTGTGCATCACGCTCTCTTGCGTAAGCTACCGGAAAGACTGGCGGGGTTCAATGCCCTGTAGGCTAGCCTCCAAGAATATATACGTGTACTCAAGCTGACAATAACTGCTTGGTTGCTCGCTGACACGTGATTGGGCCGCAATTAGTTGTTTTTTTATTATTGACTCAGTGACCTCTAAGAGGTGTCAGTCAAATAAGGAACCAGTGAGTCGGAGGATCAGGTCCAGGAAGAGAAGTGACCATGGCCTGTATGAAGGAACCGTCATAGTATTCCCGAATTGGACTACAGTGTTTACAACAGCACCACTTAGGAACGGGTCCAGAATTTCTGTTATTACAGGGGAAGATGAGTCATGTTTCTGATTGTAGATGCAGGTGTAGATTTTAATTTTGAATCATTGGAGTTTGCATTATATGACTATTGTAGCAAATAATATATACCAATTAATGACACAAATACTTGACTGATAATATTTCATTTTAGTTTCGAAAATTGCACGTAGATTTTTATATAGGCAGTTCGGGACAAAGTGAGCACTCAAAAAAAAACCCTGCTGAAGTTCTATTTTTAGCCAATTCGTTTCTTTCCGTGCGTCACGACAAACGACTGGAAATGTCTAACCTCTCTAATTTGTGCAGTCGGTAGGAATCTACACAGTTTGATAAAAAAAAAATTAATTAACTTTTTTTTTTTTTTTTTTTTTTTTTTTTTTTTTTTTTTTTTTTTTTTTTTTTTTTTTTTTTTTTTTTTTTTTTTTTTTTTTTTTTTTTTTTTTTTAGCATGGTTGTATTTAAATAGGAAAACACACGGAACTATACTGCATTATTTCGCTGCCAACCATACAGTCAATTAGGCAGCTAGACATAATGTAGAATTTATTACATGCAGTAACGGCTAGAGATATTTTTAAAGGTTAAATTTTTAGTGCTCACTTTATCCCGAACGACCTATATAAATGTTAAGCTTCAGAAAAAAAAAAGGGGGGGATCATGTACCATGTGATAGCCTCCCCCCACCCCATTGTCTTCTGGATAAACCCCCCTAGCGACAACCTCGCTGGAAGAAGTAACCGACGCTGGCAGATAGCAGACAGTCGCGGAAATGACGTGCTTCTCCCTCGAGCGGTAACCAACGAACTGCCGAGTGCCGAAGAGATATGCGGAGGGTTGACGGGAGGATCAAGTGGTCGGATCGAGCCCGCACGAGGCGAGGGTGAGGCAGCCCCTTGTCTGTCGCGGTTATGTAGGGAAAGGGATAGTAGGGAGGCTGCACACTGGGGCACAGGTCTGACCCCGAGGTCACGACGCGAGCCAGTCGATACTCCCGCACCGCGCGAACAACACCGCACTCTGGCGCCCTACATCCATGGGCGGAATTTCAGAGACACCAACCCAGCCAATAAAGGCGAAGGGGTCCGGAGGTCCCCAACACCCGGGAAAAATCGAATTTCCAGATGCGCAAGTAGTTTTCTGCCAAGTTATTTTGACGCACAAATGAAAATCGTGTATAATTGTTTTTCTCTCAAAAATATTGGGGTGGCCAGTGGTTGCCACCCCCAAATCCCACCCCTGTCTACATCGCTACACACACCTCGCTCTTCTTGCGACCTGCCACCTGTGTCTTTGTATGTAGGCTACCGTACACGTATGAGTGTAATCCAGAAACATTTTATGAGAATGTGAAGCCCGTGGCAACATAAACCTGAGCCCCACCTCCATCTCCCCTCTTTTTCGATGCAGTGGTAATGTGCGTTTGTAGGCTCTCATACTTTCCTCACATGTTGGCTGCGTTGTCATATCTCTGACCTCGGCAATCCTGGATATAAATGATGTAGCCTTTCACAGTAGTGGTTACGACTTCACTCAGGGGCGTCATTTCAGGTTTTTCTAGGGGGAGGGGCAAGACTTTGTTTCGGTGACAGTGACCTTGTTGCATCTTTTTTATTAATTAAGCATGTATAAAATAGAAAGTTTAATAATAAAACTTCAGTTTTATGTGCTTAAGTTAGCAATATTTAAATGACAATATACAAAAAATATAATGTTATACACTTAAAATTCAAAATCCATGGGGGAGGGGGGTTTCCCCCTGCTTTATATGTGGTTGTCAATTGGAATTAGTCACAAAAACATTTCCACAATTTTACCATTACGGTAATATCTAAATACAAAGGACAACTGATCTGTGTCAAAACTAAATTAATAATTCGATTGGAAAGCAAGTTATTGTGGAACCAGATACTTTAAACATGCACATTACACTTAAAAATATATGGAGATGGTGGTTTATCGCGGGAAAACTTGACTATTCGCTGGGTTTCAACGCATGTTCAGCTATCAGTCAATTATTGGTAGAGGTACGTAAATTTTGCAGATACATTCCAGGTCAGGTCGAACGCCAATTGTGTATACTTCATTGTCATGTCTGTGACTTGCTGGCGGCTGTTACGAAACACGTTTGACTACTGCAAGCCAGTAGTAAATTAGGAAACAATGCGAAGTGCTATCGCTCGCTACCTGCTTGTGCGGTTATAAGCCAATATATAATCGATAGAGACATGCAAAATTCGCGTTATTTTCTGACAGCTGACTAGACTCCAAGTGACTATAGGCTCGTTCGACGTCTCCCGCTGGCCGATATTGTCGTGACTTGCCGCGTAGAATGCTTACACAGTAGAGAGGCCAATCTCTGTAAAGACGTAACACACGTAAATGACAACACATAAAAGTTCGTGGCCAATCAAATCGCAGATTATGGTCTGTTATGTATAGGAAAGAGAAGTTTAGTCTACTACCAAATGATAACGCGAAATTTGCATGTCTCTAATAATCGATTGTGGCCAGTGGGTGTATAGGACTGACAAGTCTAGGCTGCTGCCAGATGAATCCGCGAAATTGACGTACCTCTAATTATTGGCGTTTACTTGTACGTGGAGCTGTTACCCTATTTGACTGAGTCAATAAAATTCTCGCTATTGTAATATCGATGCCTGCTATTGGTCTGCAGACACCTATGTTGTGCCAGACGTACATCTACCAATCATATGTGTTGCAAGAAACTACAGCGTTTTAAAGAGTATGTTGGCACAAAATATTTCCATGATGTACCATCTTCTCTAAAAATACACTTCGAAGAAACATTGGCGGTTTAATGAGAACGTGCAAGAATACATTGCAAATATTGTTCGAAAGGAGTTCACATACACCTAAACACAGTATTATTTCTTGCTTTCATAATTAGTTGGTAGCCTCGGTACGTCTTAAATAGCGTAGAAATCCATCGGGACGAATTATTTAGCCAATAAAATTAAATGTAGCAGAAACTGGAAGTTGTGAACTGGTGAAGTCTCTCCTTGAATCAGTTCAGAGGAACAGCTTGCAGAGAGCAGGAGCTTGTCATGTGACGATGTAGATGATGTGTGCAGGCGCAGAGCAAGTCAGTAACTTCCCTGTCACGAGCGGAGTCAAACTACAGGTAAACAGTTGCGTCATTAACAAGGCCACAGCATTGTTTGGTGGAGCGACGACACCTCTGAATGCCTTCCAAGGTAAAAATGGCGCGTAATATGTCGTATGTTTTGTGAACTTCAAGGCCCCTGCATGAGATGTTGTAACAAAACCCCGCGTAGGCCAACTACACACTGCCTGAGTATATTTTACGTGACGCAGCACCGAAGTGGCTAGGGCACTCGCCTCCCATCAAGGCAATTCGTGTTCGATTTTCGGCGGGGTTGACGGGTCTTCTCGGCGATCTCCAGTCTGATCCGCCCCTTCATTCCGACGCTGCTCCATACTCATCTCATTTCAACCCTCACCAACTTTTAAAACCTCGCTGTCTAAGGATATGATCACCAATTTGAATTTATGTACCTTTCGTAATAACTGTTGTTTCAGATTCTTTTTTGAAAATATATTTCCGTTAGGGCAAATAAATAATATACTGGTAACATTTCTGACGTAATTGTATGCTAGTTTTGTAACGACTTACGAAACCAAAACTCAGTAATCCATATGAGTGTATTGCAGACGTTTCTTCAGATAATATTAAATTTCCGACAATACTAACATTAAATGAACTAAATATTATTTCCTTGTGTGTTAACCTGGCCAGAATTTCAATAATGAAACTGAATTCATCTTAAACCTAAAAAAACAAATAAACTGGATTTGGATACTTGTTCTTCTTCAATTCTGTTAAACACCTAAGGAAACAGATGAATGCATCATTTTTGTCGTGCCTATTTTAGGCCGAAGCCGAACTTCAGAACTGGTGAACCATGCGTGAACAGTAAGTAGTCCCCCGAGTTACTCACGGTGTAGCGAGATGAAATTGCGTTTACGAGAGCAGACATTTAAACATGGATTTGAAGGTAGCGGTGGAAGCTTATGAGGACATTAACTAGGCTTCGACGAAGAATAAGAAAAGGAGGAGATGCTACTGGCAACCAGGCTTTGTTAGTCGAGGAAACAACAGGGTGGATCAACATTAAAGAGCCTCGCTTGCCTTCAACTTCGAGACCTTGAAACAACGCGGGGAACTAAGGCCCAGTCTTTCTGTGTCCCCACTTTAAACAGAGCCGTTTTATGGACTCACGTCATTGCGGAGCAAATGTCATTTCACAGAAAACCCCACAATAATAGTAATAGGTATTATTACTATAACAAAAACCTAAAATTAAAAGTGGCAAGAAGTGGTCAGAATAACAAGAAACAACACAGTGAATTCATGAAGAAATTTTGGTTATGTAAGATGGCTAAACACCAGGGCAGCTCTTAAGTTCCAGCGTGCTCTTTAATGAACAAAATTGAATAATAATAAAACCAAATTTGCTGTTTATCGTTTTCCCCATTTTCTAAAAACTACTGTAATGAGCGTTTTTTTAGTTGTAATTTGCCACCGCCCTTCCCCTTCCCGGGAAACTAATTTGAGCAAAAGACCTGAAAAATTCGCGTTTTGCTCAGGACGCAAGCTAGACTTCAAATAACTGTACGTTTCTGTCACTTTCACAACTGACCTTTGACTTATTTGCTTATTTGACGCCTCTTGGAAGATGCTCAGCCAGTTATAAACTAAACTAACTTAACGCTGGCAACGTTGTATTGTGTCAGTGTGGCAGCGATCAGCCAGTGAACAGTTTCTGCTGGTCTGTGTTTCACAGATATTTTTGGAGGTTAGGCTAGAGGTCAGTAAACCAGCGAGGTTTTAAAGTCTCTACTCGTAACTAGAGCAAATGTTTTTTTGGTGAAAACAATTTCGTAACAATTTGTTTCAGTGCCTTACGTGCACATCTTCAGCTCTGCTTCGTGGTCAATGATTGGATGTTCTTAACTCTCAGCTTCTCGTGGTTGTACCCACAAATCACGGACGTATGGTGTCACAGTAACCTTGTTCTGATTGGCTGAGTCAAAATGAGCGACGCCTCTGCACTAATACAGTCTGTCAATAACCATGAAACAGAGCTGCAGATGTGCACGCAAGGCACTGGAACAAATTGTTGTAACATTTATTATTTTGTCACCAAAATTACTGCCTCTACTCGTAGCTGGAGGTCGGAAAATTTCGCTGATTCAATGACCTGCATGTTAGAACGCACTATCCTATGCATACTCAAGTCCCGAATATTTGTCCACTAGCTGCTACTCTGTGGAACAACAGACAATGAACGAATAGACGGGGCTTGAGTATGCATAGGACAATGGATTCTGGCATGTGGGTAATTGAATCCGCTAAATTTTCCAGCCCCTACTTATAGCTGGACCCGTGCCTAGCGTCCAACGACACGACAGGTTATCGCAACAGATCCAACCTAGCACCGAGCGAGGTGACGCAACGCTAAGACGCTGAATTCATATTCGTGAGGACCAGGGCTCGATCCTGGGCTCCGGTCATCCTCATTTCGGTTTCCCGAAATCGCTCCAGGCGAATGCTGGGATGGTTCATTAACAATCGCCATGGCCGACTCCTCTCCCAGCTGCTGTCATTGTATCAAGTTGTGTCACAGTCTATAATGACGTCGCTGTCGACGAGACGTAAAGCCCACTTACTTACCAACCTAGCAGACACGAGCAAATCACAGAACCGCACCACTAACCTAGGGTGGATCAGTACTCGCAAAGTCATTCCATTAGGTGACAGCGGATGCGGGAGCAGGCACGGGTAGTTGGCGCGGTGAATCCGTGGCGAATTAAGCACCGCCTACGCGCGGAAATGCGCTTCGCCGACGTGACGTGGAACATTGCTGTGAAGGTTCGTCCATACAAACTGCGCTGCTCCATCAGTACGCAGGTTTCGCGCACGCACGGTCACGCACCTACGTGTTGTTACCTAACGTTAGGTCAAGTTTTCAACCACCAAATTTAAATGGGGAGTCAATGTTAAAATAATTAAATCCTTAATTAATAACGTTTAAACATATTTCTTTCAAATAAAAAGTTAAAGGCAATTTTTATAAGACAAAAATGGGGTAGAAAGGAATTTTCAAAAAAAAAAAAATTTCACCGAATTTTTTGCGATGTATTTATTTTATTATATTTTTATATTCATTATTAAAAATAATGTTATTGGCAGAGTCTCCTAATGGTAATATTCTTTAAGAAATTCTCGTATAATACTTTGTTTTAAGTATCTGGGTTTCAAACTGTTTCATTGAGAAGTTATTAATGTTAACACGTCCGGTGGTTTTACAGTGATTTGAAAAATATTATTTTCAAAACAACATAACATTTTCATACCGAACAAACCCTACATTGTTTGGCCACAAATATATCATTATACTACCAGATTATTTGGTACCAAAAAAAACCTCACTGTTTTTTTTTTTTTTTTTTAATTTTTTATAAGATTTTTGCTCCCGAAGTATGACCAATTTTGTTATGAAAATATGTTAAAATGAAGCAAATTAATTTTTTTTGCGAAAGGATGGTGCATTATTTAGCAAAACGCCTACATAAAATTGTACACGGTATGGCTGCTCCCAGTATTGAATTTTTTCATAGCATTTCGTAAATAAAGTTATGAGTTTTTCGAACCAATGAAAAAAACTACATAACATGACCTTAAGTGGAAGAACAGATCTTAAAACAAAGATATTAATCTTCAGGAATAAAATATATGTATAATTATTAAAATTCTGACGACGTTAGTAAGACCTTTGGTTTTGTTAAAGGTAGATTGGTGAAATACCTGTATTATTCTACTTTGCAGAATCGTCTCGAGTAGAATAATAATTACATAATTACTTGATACGGTTTCAGACGCCGTAACACAACTAGCATGCAATTTCTCGTGACTTCATAAATTATATCAGTACACATTTTTTGCTCTAATAAAGTTAAATTTCCAGAAATTTAACTGTAATAAGACACATTATGAAAAATAAATAAATTCAAAACGGCGACAATACTTCTTTCTTAACTCCGTGGCTGCACTTTAGTAGGCAGAGTTTAGAACATTTATTCCTCACGGAAAATAAACATAACGATAGTAGCGGTCGACTTATATACCGAAACTACGTTTAAGGGAGAAGAAAATTCTTTCTCCCGAAATACGTTAGACATTAATTTTTTTTTTAAATTAATGTTGACATCACCGTTGTAATATAATGTCCATAAAATATTGTGGGACAACATAAAAAACCTAGCTGCGAGATACCTTATGCAAAATACAAATGTGGCCTTAGGTATAGTTATTATGTCTGTGGCATTTTTAGTTCCATGCTACAAATTCTTTGTTCCAAGCATGGCAGTAGCAACGGCAACACAGTTTTACTTTTTTGTTTAAAACTTTTTTTGAGGTACTATAACATCCCGAATTGGACGTTTATAACTATGTCAGCGTACTTTTAACTCGTCACACCAGTGTTTATGTCTTTAACATGCTGGTCTCATATGGGGATTTTTCTGTCGTGATTCAGTATTTGGAGATAGTGTGGCACTTTCGTGTATAGATGGAGATGGAGTTAAACCGTGAAGAAAAATATTTTGCAAGCGTACTCCTGTCCTCTTGGACGCAGTGTTGCCAATTTAGAAGTTTCTCAGCAAAATCCATGATAGTTTCGCTGAGAAAAAGGAACATTATTAGTAGAAATAATTTTTATGTTATTATAGGTTAGTAGTTTTTAACAAAAATTATTGAATAACGATGAAAAAAATTAATTAATAGTATCTGTTACATTGTTAGTAACATGCTTTTAACTATTTTTTATTTAAATTTCTGAATAACATTTTTTTTGTTCTTTTGGCAAGACTTCTCGGATTGAGTGACATCAGTACGAAGCGCGCTCACTCAGCGTCAGCTCAGAAACTGGTGAACGTAGCGAGGGATATGACTGTAGGTGTCATATCTAGACATACTGTAGAGTAGAGTATGCTGAGCACGTCGTCTCTCGCGTCATTATTGCGACGATGAGTCACACATCGTCACTGTTCACGGACATTCACTGGCTTCCTAGTTGAAGACCTCCGCCCGACGAGCAACAACCATCGTAGAGACATGAACTTTTCGCGAAAAGAATTTTGCCCCACTTTGTTCCAGTGCCTTATATGCACGTCTGCAGTTCTGCTTCATAGATATTGGCAGCGTGCCTTTGAACTGTGACGTTTCTCATTTGACTGTACCAATCACAATAAGGTTACTGTAACACCACACGTCTGTGATTTGCGTGTAAAACCACACGACACACGAATGTCAAAACATCCAATCTCATCAGCGTATGTAAGTACGTGTACAAGTACAAACACTGAGTGTACAGTACATGCAAGCATTTACATCACCATGTAGCGTGCGTACGTACA
Organism: Medauroidea extradentata; assembly: GCA_003012365.1. Classification (NCBI taxonomy): domain Eukaryota; kingdom Metazoa; phylum Arthropoda; class Insecta; order Phasmatodea; family Phasmatidae; genus Medauroidea; species Medauroidea extradentata. Next base: position 7,483 of record PNEQ01046657.1, on the reverse strand, counting down.
ACGAGGCTGAGTTGGTCAGCTAAGTGACAGCTGTCAATACAACTTTAAAATACCAGTAAGACTGTATTTAATATGAATAACGTTTTTCAAATAGTTCCTCTTTTTATCGTAAATTATTTTATAACTTTAGTTCTAAGAGTATTAAGGTGTCGTAATTTGCAGCCGAAATTATTCACTAACAAAAGACGTCTGTGCATAATTATATTCTGTGGTGTTGTGAATCCAATCCCAAAAACCTCACGCACTTCGTTTTAACAATAGTACCTAAATGAAGGCTTGTTCTATCAGACATACCGTTCTACGCACGCGTGAAGAATGGTCACCTACACTAGTGACATATACTATACATATAGAGACATGCAAAATTCGCGTTATCATTAGGTAGCAGACTAAACTTTACTTTCCTATACTCAACATAGCATAACCTGCCATTCTATTGGCCACGAACTTGCATGTGTTGTCGTTTACATGTGTTACGTCTTTACAGAGAATGGCCTCTCTACCGTGTAAGCATTCTCCGTGGCAAGTCACGACAATATCGGCCAGCGGGAGACGTCGAACGAGCCTATAGTCACTTAGAGTCTAGTCAGCTGTCATAAAATAACGCGAATTTTGCATGTCTATATATATATATATATATATATATATATATATATATATATATATATATATATATATATATATATATATATATATATATCTGTGTGTGTGTGTGTGTGTGTGTGTAGTTTGCAATCCTAACAAAACTGTTGTTATATTCAGAGACGGACCTCGAGAGAAAAGAATAAAGAGGGTAGAGGCAATCAGCACCTCTCCGAAAGCACATAAAAATTATAAATAGAACACAAGCTAACCTTTGCTTCCAGCAAATTGTACTTGAATTTGTTTTTCTATTTAGTCAGGAACGAGTAGATCAGCAAGAAATGCTAGCGGCTGGGTTAGAATATATACACGTCAGTGGCGAAGAATGGTCGTGTTTCAGTGGAAGCGGTATTAGACACGGATAAAATAGCACGTGACACTGGCGCGTTTGCAGGAAGCAAACCAATGATAGTATGTTCCTATTACTGATGTCTAAGGATCACTGTTTTTTTGCGAGAAGAATTTTGCACCAGTTTTTTTCAGTGTCTTACGTGCAAATACGCAATTCTGATTCACGGTTATTGGCAGCTTGTCTGTGTGAAGAGCAGTATCTCATACGACTGAGCCAATTACAATAACGTTCCTGCAACACCACTCGTCTGTGATTTGATGGGATCGACTCCCAAGGATAGCGTGAGCTAAAATATCCATGTTCGGATGTTCAATTTTCACCCGAAATTCTCTCCATAAGCGCCAGCATAAATGTGACTCCAAGCCAACACCAGCACATCATCGGCAGTAATGTGCCCTTGCCAAACTTGTGCATGATATTAATAATTCTTAACTTAACGTTTAAATAACCTACCACCCAAAAAAAACTAATAGTACATGAGAGAGAGGACGGAAGGGGACCCGCACAGAACGCTTTAAGTATAAGGACTTGCAAAATTCTTGTTATTTTCTCCCATCAGAAGACTCCAAAAGGCTGTGGGGTCGTTCGACGTCTCTCATTGGCTGACAATGTCGTGGCCTGCCGCGGAGAACATTTGTGTCCAATCTTTAAAAGCTATACGGTATATTGACCAACCTCCTGTAAATCGCCACACACGTAACGTAACTGAAATCACATAGAGGTTCGTGACCAATGAAATCATAGGTCGCGTTCTAGTGACGTCTAGTTTGTCAGAGTCTTATAGTAGGAGCTCTAATACAGTAACGCTTCACCTAAGCAACAGTGCTGGAGCAATGCGTCATGCTATACGAAGGCTTGGCCTGCTTTAGAAAGTTAAATTTTTCTTCTGTGACTTAACGTGATTCATGAACATCCGCTCCATAAGCAAGTAGTTTTTTACCCTCGTATGGTAAAGGCAGGATGAAAATCAACATTGATAAGTAGGGCCACGATTTTGTCGCGAAAAAAATTTTGCCCCACTTTGTTTCAGTGACTCACGTGCACATCGGCAGTTCTGTTTCAAGGTTATTGGCAGCGTGTCTTTGTTCAGACATGTTTCTCATTTGACTACACCAATCAGAATAAGATTATTGTGAGTCTATACGTCTATAATTTGCCAAGGCAAGTGAAAGTAAAATCATCCAACCACAGACGATGTAGCAGAGCTGCAGATGTGCACATGACGCATCGAAGCCAAATGTTTCAAAAATCTTTCCGCCATAAAATCGCGGCTCTATTGATAACCTACGGAAAATTAACTAGAGCAGTTGCGCTTTGACTATGACTAGAGACCTGAAAAATTCGCGGGTTCAGTGAGCTGTAGGCTAGCCTGCAAGAATATTTGTGAAATCGTGTGGACAGCAGCTGTTTATTAGCTGTCCACCGACACAGTGGAATGGGTCTGTATTCATCTACAGTTGTATTATTGGCTCAGCTACTTCCAGGAAGTGTCGAGCAAGTCAACGGCCAATTGTGAACGTGATACAGGCCTATAGTTGCTGGAACTCTAGCTTGCGCGTAAAAGAAAACGCGAATTTTTCAGGTCTCTAACTATGACGTGTCATTCAAAACTGCAGCTAGAGCCACCGACTTGTTTCAGTGGCTTATATGTACAGCTGTAGTTCTGCTTTGTACTCAGTGATTGGATGTTTGTAACTCTTAACGTCTTGGGCTTCTACCTGCCAATCACAGACGTGTGTTGTTGCGGTAACCTTACTCTCATTGGCACACAGTCAAATCAGTGACGCCTCTGTACTAATATACTGTTAATAACCATGAAACAGAGCTGCAGATGTGCACGTAAGACAGTGATGCAAACTTATCTTCACCAAAAAATTAGTGATTTTAACGTATAAAAATATAATCTTAGGCTATTGGTCGAAAATGTTATAATAAGTAATGTTAGCAGGTTGCCAAATATTCGTTACAAACGTACAATAATGATGATTTTTTGCAGCTTAGAAGTATTAACGTTTAACGGGCAGTGATGTTCTGGTAAGTGCTGCAAATTGAACATACAACATTTATACAGCGACGTTGGTTTACTGGCAAAGTATTGAGTGTGAAAGATGGTAATAATATTTCATAAGCTCATAAGAGATGCTGAAATGTAAATCTACTCTGTGAACGTCGACGAACATGTCGCACAAGTTAGGAAGCACTTACGACCACTGTGTAACGTTTAACTGAATAAAGGACATGTTAGAACTGGTTAGTTCACAATTTGTGATTTGATATGTGATAATGTAGGCTCACTCGCAGGAATGAACTTGGATATTTAGCAAAATGAGAGCGATTTGATCATTTGCAAAAATTGTCGTATGAAGTTTTATTAATACATTTATATTTTTTATTGAGAAATGTCTCACGTGATGACAAAATATGATTATAGTGTATGTATTTACAAAAATAAAAAACACAGAAACAGAGATTACTAGTAACAGTGAAACCTCGTTAATTCAAACCCTGTTAATACAAAATTCTCATAAATACAGAGTGATTTTCATTCCCCTTGGAATGAGATGAGAAATTAAATATTAACTTTAATGCTGAATGAAGTGCCCTTAAACAACGTAATGTCAATAAAATTCAGATGTTAAAAGAAGCGCTAGTGACGGTATGAAATTTTGTAGTCCTATTTTATCACTAAAAGTCCTGAAAATATGTTAACTGAAATTTCTGAGTGTTTGTAAACAAACTGTTAATACAGGCATCATTATAAGAAACTGCAAAAATGTATGTCCTTGCTAACTTTTACCAATTAGGTTCTACTGTATTATAAACACTATAATAATATATTTTTTTTTTTCAGAATATCGTGCAAGCAGTACGATTTTGTGACAATTTTGCAGTCTCTTTAAATACAAAATGAACTATGTAATTATGACTTTCATTAGTGTTACTTTTTATAAAACCGTGCCCTGAAACAATTACGTACGTAAGAAAATTTGTTCGCGATATCAGTCAAGTGTTCAGTCAGTCGTCATTAAGATGGGACCTCCATCTCCATCCTGGACGTTGTTATAGATCGCTCGGGATAAAAAGAGCACTAAAAATGTAACATTTGAAAAATATTTCTAGCCGTTACTGCATATAATTCAACAATAAATACAGTTCCCTTACTGCTTGTATGGTTGGCAGCGAAATTGTGCAATATAGTTCCGTGTATTTTCCATTTAAATACAACAATACAGAAACAAATTCAACCGAAATCGACATAATTGTATTTTATATATTTAACAAACTTTTTTCATCAAACTGTATCGATTCATTCTGACAGCACAGTTTATCTTACTCATGCAGACATCAAGTGACGAGTCCAGAGAGGTTATACATGTCCCATCGTCAGCCGTTACGCGCGGAAAGATACAAATAGGCTTAAAATAGAGTTTTAGCAGGGTTTTTGTGAGTGCTCACTGTATCTCGAGCCACCTATATGCATCACTAGGCTATGTGCTAGTTGTAAAGCTGCGTTTACACGACACTATGTAGGGACAAATTCCACGCAATCTGCTGATCATGCATTGGAGCTCAGACACACAATTCTTGGAATCTCATACGCAATGCAAGCAGCGGCGTAATTCCCGCAAACAGAACATGCTCTATATTTCGGTGCAAGTTGCGTCGAACAAGCAATTTGATTGGCCATTCTCTGGACTAAATTTACGCGCGTAGTCGTGAGTATAAACCACGGGGGTAGCATAAGGTCTGAATGAAGGCGAGGGGAGTTAAAGCAAGAGGGGGGAAAGGAAGCCACCAAATTAGCCAGCCGCCATACTGCTTTAACCTCAACAGTACACGTCAGACTGATATTGTTTATGGTAAATTAATGTACTATGCTCTTTAATTGATGTTTTAGGTTGAAAACTCTATATTTCAGCCCTGTTTACACATCTCCTAACTAATATTTCCTCAAATTTTTAATTAGCCGGCCATATTGTTCATAGTCACGTCAAGCGTTTGTTTGGTTACACTCCTGGCGACATGCTCCATCTGGACCCTTCTGACATCTTTGATACAAACAAAAACAACAAACATGGAATGGACACACGAGTGTGTTTTGCGGCTATTGGGCGAATACGAAAAATTTCCAGTTCTCTGTAACACACATCACCAAATTATCCATGAAAACACCATCATTGAAGATATAAAAAACAAGTTCCTACGTTTTTCACAATATTATTTTCATCTTTGTCAGATAACATTTCCATCATTGCGAATTCACATAATTCCTTAACTTTGGCGGGAAGAAAACAGATTGCATGTATATTGCGTGGGGAAATTGCGCTGTGGAAAAGAAACAATGAAAAATGTCATGCAATTACTGCACGAGTGATTGCGTGCAAGGAGCTGCGCGGGAAATAAATTGTCATGTAAAACCAGCTTAAGATATCGGTAACACATGCGTAAAACTCTTTTCATATTTGAAACAGTCTTACAAAAAATATTTTAGTCATATAAAGTCAATATTAACAACAGGACATATGGCTAAGATATTATTTACGTAACTGACTCAGAGCTGAAGAAGGTTTTATGCGTATGTAAAAATTGGCACATAGTCTAATGATGCGTAATAACACCGTACATTTAGACTTGGGGAACGAAAGCATTTTAATTTAAAAAAAAAAAAAATCCTTTCTGCAGTTCCACAAGATAAATTAATGAAAGAACTCCATTAATGTTAGTCCAAAGTTATATTGCACGCTGTATAACGGGAAAATGTACAAAAATAAACCGGAAACAAGAAGTAATTGCTAGGACATAGCCGAAGTTTGTATCTCAAGTAGCGCTGAGTGAAAGATGTCAGTGTGAGCTGCAGATTCAAGACGAGAGCCGGAAATTGCAGTCTCGGAAGAGCTTGCGTGTCCTTGACAGTCTGAGAGGATGAGCTGCAAGTATCCGGCAGGCAGGATGGAGGTGACGTCACAGGTAGGTTCCCTAGAAGCGACACGAGTGACGCACGAACTTACGAAGTTCCGCACATCGGAAATGTTCCTGCACGCTCGACTCGTATTCTCTGATTTGCGCAAAGTGGATGACTTCTGGAGGAGAGATTTTATACTGATAAAGCCGGCATAAGCAACAATTCAGCCGTAACACACAGTGTTAGGAATAGGTTTTATTGGGGTTGAAACTATTTGTGAAAGATTATCTGAAATTACGAATAATCAGTAGGGACCTGAAAAATTCGTGTTTTCTTTTCGGCACAAGCTATAATTCCATTAACTGTAAATTCGCGCCACTTTCATAATTAAGGCCACAATTTTGTCGCGGAAAGATTTTTGCCCCACTTTGTTTCAGTGTCTCACGTGCACGTCGGCAGTTCTGCTTCAAGGTTATTGGCAGCGTGTCTTTGTTCAGACACGTTTCTCACTTGACTGCACCAATCAGAATGCGATTATTGTGAGTCTGTACGTCTATAATTTGCCAAGTCAAGTGAGAGTAAAACCATCCAACCACAGACGATATAGCAGAGCTGCAGGTGTGCATATGACTAGAGATGATGGTTTATCGCGGGAAAACTTGACTATTTGCTAGACTTCAACGTACGTTCAGCTTATGAAAAGATGACTGGCTTTCGCTTGTACGTGTAGCTGTTACCCTATTTGACTGAGCCAATAGGAATCCCGCTATTGTAATATTTTATTTGTGTTATTGGTCTGCAGACAGCTACGTTGTATCAGCGTTTTCAAGGCTATGTTGGCACAACAAATTTTCGTGATATTCCATTATCTCTACATATGACGCATCGAAACCAAATGTTGTAAAAATCTTTTCCCCATAAAATCGCGACTCTATTCATAAATGGTCCTTGACTTATTTGACACCTCGTGTAAATCGCTGAGCCAATAATTAAATTTTAACTAAATGCAGGCCCATATCACTGTGTCAGCGAGTAGCTAATGAAGAGCTGCTGTGTACTGGAGTACACATATATTCTTGGAGGCTAGCCTTCACGTCAGTAATTTTTCCGGTCTGTAATAATACTAATAATTAGAGACGGGAAGAATCCGCGTGTAGGCTACGTGTAGGCTAACCTCCAAGGATAGATGTGTACTATAGCACACAGCAGCTGCTCTTTGGCTGCTCACAGACACAATGATACCGCACGACTGAACCCGCATTTATTTATTTATTATTGACTCAGCTCCCTCCAGAGGACGTCAAGTCGATCGCCTATTGCGAACGTGATATGAACCTACAGTTGTTTGAATCTCAGCTTGTGCCCGAAAGTAGACGCGCTTTTTTTTCTATTGTAACATATAAAGTGCGGAGAGTATTATACGTAACTTCACCTCTCTCACTCATACACCAGACATGAGCTTATTGGGCTCGCAATACTATAACGAGAAATGTCAGTCCTTGCCCAGTCTACAAAATTATAATATTTCTAAGAAACAAAGTAGCACATGGAAGTTTACTTTCAGGAACTTTATATTGTTTAAATTT
>PNEQ01046656.1:0-36059 GCA_003012365.1 Medauroidea extradentata | reverse complement strand
TAAAAACAGCCTTTCTGATTATGTATATAGTGTTTGCACCAGTATCCTAATACTTTTAGTGCACCCCACATTGTTTCTTGCAGTGTCTTTACCTTCAAAATGAACATGGCATTCTGGATGCACAAGCATACCAATTTTACATCACACCTTTGTGTCTGTCTTTGAATGTTTCGTGCAATGGCATATGTCCACAATAGTATAGTTTGTCACCCATGTGTCTCTCTTACACTCTCTAATATCATTTGTGTATGCCATTGCCAAAAGTCTTTTTTCCTTCTAACCTCTCAGATATGAAACAGTTGTTCATACCAGCCATTCTAACAAACAGCTATGAATGAAAAACATGGCACAGTTATTTTAATCACAGTAACATAAATGAGAAGCAGATATCTCAAGACGATTTATTTTGATAGAACTCTGCAACATACAGTTTGCCTCCTGCACATATGATGACACAACACTAGTTAGGCACTTTATTTTATTCATGAAATTAAATAGTATTCCACAAAAACTTATGCACAGTGGAATGTTCTCCTTTCTATAACCTGTTAAATAATTTGAACATTTTTGGTGTATAAAAAAATAACACATTTTGAGCAGTCTCCAATTTATTCCTATGTAACCGACATGTCATCTTTAGTAATAATAGACCAGTACATACAGTATGTAAACTCCTTGAAACAGCACCTAAGATTAATTGTAAATACAGTGAACCCTCGATAACTCGGACCTCGATGTCCCGGACTTCGGATAAGTCGGTCAGAATTTCAAAAAACAAAACTAATTTTAATTAAATTATTTTGTGGTCAAAAATCAAAAGAAAATTGTGTCTGCCTCATTTAAATCCATCATGTTTTATTTAAAAACAATATTAAGCTTTAAAAGCAGTTGCTCATTGCTACGTAGCCTTTAATAATCCCACCGTGAAATATCAGGCAATTTCCGTGTGGTTAAATGTTGCTAGCAAGGCGCGCTAGTAGAGATGCAACTCAGCAAGCAGACTTCCCGTCTTTATCTCTCATCTCTGTTCACTGCGCGAGCCATACACTTACGTGCGTCATAAATAAACCTTTCAGTATGATGCTGGTCAGTTGGACGGTAACTACAGGTCACAATGGCACCTAAAGGGAAATTTATTTTGTTCTGGTATGTGCGATAAATTCAAGCTTGTAAAACAATTTGTTACGGAAATTAATAAAAAAAAATTAATATACATTGGTTTGCATTGCAATGTAGGCAAGGTGGTGAGAGGGTTTTACGGCCCTTTAAAGACGTCTTACAAGCCAATGAGGGTGAAGTGAGGTGAAAGAGCAACACAACATCCATGCCCGTGCAAGAATTCGAACCCAGGGCCTCTCGCACTGTAAACTGGCGCCTAACCACTACGCTAGAGGTCGGCGCAATATCGAAATAAAATAGGGCTTAGTAAATTATAAAAAAAGAGGTGCAGAAAGGGGCTTTTGCCCCGGGCCGCACATTCTAGAGGGCCTCACGTTTGAAAAAGATAGATTAAAATGAATGGGCTTTTATTGAGTTCCTGTTAATGTTGTTGGTATCTGTGAAATTTATTTTAAGTGTAAAGTGTGTGTAAAGACATCACTGATCTATGACAATGCAGCGAAGGTTAGATAGTATGAAGGGAGGCCTTCAAGTGCACATTATCACTTCAACAACGGCCTTAGACTTCAACTAAACAAAAAAGAAAGGAGGAAAGGTAGACTGAGATTTACGTTGCTCCTGGCCTCGTATTCTAACAAAGAGGCCCTGGAAAAAAACAATTTCTCATAGGAAACTAGCAGCTGGCTGCAGACACTGTAACATGCTGATGTAGAGCAATTTTTCATGTAAACATCTCGTGAGTTGCGTGTGGTCACGTGCGGTGTTTTTATTACTGTTGAGACTGTACCGGTTGATCTTGACTACTTCAGCTCGCGCTCTACCACCCTAGCTTATTTATCTCACACACACCAACACACTCACGCATGCATGGACATAGACTGTCGCCAGCCAGACGAGAGAAGAGGGTGAGAACTTTTAAGTGGTAGAAGGGTGCCTTGGTGCCAGCTTCTAGCACAGATAAAAAAATATCAGCCAGAAGTAGCATAAAAAATAAAAAAGAATCTGCCGGCCCAGGTTGTTTAACATTCTTTCTTTTATAGTTCTCCACGTTACAGTGATAATTTCCCCACTACCCCCTCCTGTAAATTGACACGTACAAAGCAGTATATATTACCGCCTCTTTTGCTTGTAGAAATGATAGCGTACTGATTTCCTTACGTTTCTTGTGATTAATGACAGATTACCCTTCCTCCCCGGACACCCCCCGATAACACGGACAAATCGTAACTCAGACAGCTTCTTCCCCTTTTTAGTCCGAGTTATCGAGGGTTCACTGTATAAAAAAGTAACCATAGTGTTTTTTTTGTCCGTTAGAATATTTAAATACGTAATTGTGCCTCTTGTGAAACATTATTTGGGTGTGTGTATGTTGAAAGGTTAGGCTGTTTGCTATGCTAACAATTTGTTTTCTTTGTTTATAGAATTCATGACATAGAGAATATAACTTCAAGTGGAAGACATTCATATCCAATGTTTGAATTGGTCAACATGTATGCAGGATTTGAGTATGTTGAAGAACTTAAAGTCTTAAATCAAACTAAACATGTAATTCCTGAAAAAAAAATGTGTGCAGTAAAAGCTCTTGTGGAAAGGTTAAAATTTTGGATTCACATAAAAGAAGTAAGTATCAAATAACTAGGAAATATTTCTCTTTTACCTTCATGTTTGAAATACAGATGCCCTCTTGTGTTTGCATATTTGCTCTTGCATGTACAGGTGAATACTTTCCAACTTTTACGATATATCCGTAAAATGTAAGAAATGGTAGGGCTTCTATGATTTTACAGGAACTTGTAAAATTTAAGGATTTTTAGATGTTCCGCGATTAAGTGCACATTTTCGTATAGTAAAAAATAGTGAAAAACAGTTTGGCTCAGTTCTATCAACACAAACTTAATTTCTAATCATGTTTCATTTGAATAACATGTACTAAAGGTAGTAAACTTAATTTGTAGTGGGAATTCAACAGTTGGTCTGTCTTAATGAGTAAGTCATACAAACCAATGAGAAAATAATAGTTAAAAGCCTAAAAGTGGCTTTTTCAATAGGTAGTTTCAAAATGGCAGAGTGTATGTGGGATTTGTTTGGAATTCTGCTGACGGAGTCAATAGATTCTTCACACATGACAGCTTTTGATTTTGACAATGAAACAGTATTCTGCAGCTCTTTTATTACGAATCACTCCGATGGATACTGTTATTGTGTGTCAAAGTCTGAAGTTAAAAACGCATGGCAAGTTTTTGAAAGGTCGCCTAATCTATTCGTACCAACAACATATGTATTTGGATCAATATACATTAATTAAGTGTACGTAAATGAATATCGCTTTGTGTGTTTGTTATTATTTGTGAAGTTGGCGAGTTGTAAACTTATTTACTCATTTAATAAAATAATAAAATGTATATTTAACAACTGTATCTTAGCTTATTTGAATCAGTCATTTAAGAAACACCAAATGTCGCATTTTTTACTGCCAGGGTTTATACATATTTACTCAATAAAGTACGAAACTCAACCCGTTCAACACAGAAGTAAACAGTACACAAACATTTTTAAATCACAGTGCCTATTTCAAAAAGCTCATCCAAATATACATTTTCAGTTTTGCATTATTTAACACTGTTTTCTTAAATGTGACTTGTGGTGTTTCACAAATGACGGATTCATTTAAAACAAATGCTAGATTCCGAACTTTGCAGTGAAACTGATTTTTGTTAGCAGCATTACCAGTGCAACATATTTATTCAAGTTTTTGTTTTTCATAACATATTTGCAGGTTGTGCATGTCAATTAAGTTAGGAGGTTGTCAGGGCTAAGAACAAAAAGTATGGATAGTGTTGTATTATACGTATAACAGAAATGCCTGTGATACTAATTAGAGTGAAAATGCAGCAACAAAAAGCACTATGTATAGTCACATTTTTAATGGCACTGTAACATTATATAAACCATTCAGGTGTTTTGTGTATCATAGTCGGGTATTTTTTGTTATATTTAGTGCAATGCAGTTTTTTTTTCTGTTCAAATAATTGCATAAGTATTAAAGACAATTATAATATGCACAAGTTTCAAGGAATGGAAAAAAAATTTTAGTAGACTTAAAATGTGGTTTTACAGAATGTTTTCAAATGGGTCTATTTATGTGTATGCGTATTTAAAAAGATTTCAATAACTTTCTTGAACTGTAAACCTGTTAACTTTTTTTAATGTTAGATAAATTTGCATAAATCCGGTGAAAACGCAAGAGTAATCAAATTTGACACAAAATTGCTGCGTGCAATTTATGCTAAAATTTAACATCTAGTAGGCATTTTACGTATTCTCTTCTTGAAATGTTGGCAAATATGCAGGTGTAAGTGTATGCATATGTGTGCAAGCATACATATAATTCATGCATGCGTGTAAGTGTATACACATGATGTTTCTAACTTATGTTAAAAATTTTGGGAGGGGATTGTTTTGGAAAAATGACATATAGTTAAACAATGCAATTTTTGCCTCGCGTAATTGTTCAGGGATGGTGACCACCCTTTTCATTTTGATGAATAGGAGAGTTTTAAAGAGTGGTTTCTGTATGTGATCTCAATTACACAAATCATTCTGCATAGAATTGAAATTTGTATGTGTTTGTTTGAATGTGTGTACCTATGTAGTATGGTAATTAGGTTTTTTTTTAAATGTCATTATAAAATTATTAAAAGGATTTAAAATATACAATTGACATACAAAGTTCATCAGTTCAGGATTCATTTTAGACCAAAGGTTTTACGTACAGTTTCAAATCAATTTTATGTAACCTGCTATCAAAGTTTATCAGTCGAATGAAGATATATGTTCTGTATGTCATTCTAATTAAAGTATTGGATTCAACTATCACTTTTATAACACTCCATAAGAAACTTGTAGATGGTTGCTAGCTTTTGGACTTGTTTACGAGACTTACAATCAGCAGTTAACGAGACTATGAATTAAATAGTGTCAGATTCCTGACAATAATGTCACAACTTGTGATACACAATTTTCTTTTTCGTACAATTGTGTCTAACCAGCTTTAGTGAAAACATTTCAAGTATTCAGGAAGCGTAGGAAAATATCTACAACTTGTTTCCAAATGACGGATACTGTAATAATGGAAAGTTAACAAACTTTTTTTAGAGTCCATATGTTTCCTACTGCAACTGAAAATGTTCATTCCATGTGAAATCAATTTAAAAACAAAATTGATGCTACACAAGTTTTATTTTGATTAGAAAGTTATTGTATGTTACCTTATCCTCTTCGTGAAAGAATAACTTTATTTTATAATTTTATCTACAAGTGGACAATGGAAGCAATTTTTCGTACACACTGCAAGCATATTTCACAGATTTCAGAGGTTTACACAACAAAATAAACCTTTTTAAAAGTAATGTGTTGAAAATGGGTGGGAAATAGGCTAATAGGCTACTAATTACAACTTAATATTGGATAGAAATTGGCACAAGTACTCACAAATAGGTACTTGTGGATAGACACGTACATAAAGTATGTGTCGTCCATCTTTATATATGTGTGTATCCATGAGTACCTTCCTGTGAGTATTTGTGCCCATTTCTATCTAATATTAAGTTGTAACTTTTTAAAAAATATCTTATTTTAGAGTTCTTCAACAAAATTTAGTAGCCTTAATAAAATACTTTTACACTGCTAATTTGATTCGTCCAGTAAAAGTATAACTGTTTTGGAAATTGAGTTCTTGGTGCCATATTGCTGTTTCCTTTCGAATATACAGTGCTGAATATGTCTAGTCAATCATATCTTATTTTCCCAAGGTTAAACAAGCCTTGAAAAATCCATGCTGTAGCAGAACTCTCTTTATCCTTCAAGAAGTGCAGCATAATTTCTTATGTCCTAACAGGCAAACAGTATCTAAACATACGTCCAAATTGAATGGAAAGTGAGTATAACAGGGTGGCGACAGGGCGGGAAAACCGGGAATAGTCAGGGAATTTTAGAGGCCTGAAAAAGTCAGGGAATAGTCAGGGAAAATTCCCCGGCCCATCTCCTTTTACGGAAATCGAAAAGCAATAGTTAAAATCAGTTTAAATGAGGCCTACGTGAATGGAGTAGCGCGGACTGGCAAGCGTGAAGACGCGTCTGGTGCCTTTCACCGGACATCTCGGTACCATAATCCCGAGGAAGAAAGCCATAAGTAGCTGGGCCCGCTGCGTCACATACGCCGCTTTTATCCGTAATCTATTCAGTTGTTTACTGCTCGATGCTTCCTGCTGATGCAGAAGGCTGATAACGTGTCCATCTCTCGTCTCTCTCTTAGGCTCCCCCCTCCTCCCCCAGATGCTTCCTTTTGGTGCGGAAGGCTGATAACATGTCGGAGTTTTTTTTTTTTACGTGCACTAACTCCGTTAGTGTGAAAAGTTGCTACCGGCTTGTAAAATGATACAGCTATCTTTTGTAATATGAGAAAGCAAACTTGCATCCTGCCATGCAATTTTTCCAAGGAATTTTTTTTGTGTAATCTTGTATAGTAAAGTAAACCCTCGTTTTACCAGACTATTTGGGGGGAGGTGTGGTCCGGTAAATCAGATGTCCGGTAAATCGCGAAGTACCAAAATCGGCACACAAAAATATACAAGCAGATATCTTTATAGCAGTGTGATACGCGTAGTAACGCAACGTGTTTGTAGTGGTCAAATCGCTGGAAGTGTACGAGGGGGAAGGTTTGTTCTGACTGGCGGGAGTAGAAAGATAAGCATGTGCCTTTGTCCGCTCAGAGAGATAACCGGGATGGTGGGCGGGGAAAAGTATAAGGAGAGGGACAGGAGGCGGCTTGCTATCAGCTTGATTTCATTTTACGTTACGTGTTAACATGTGACACGTGAACTTGAGCTACTGCTTTGTATTTCAAAGTAAAGTGTTTATTTACTAAATATATAACAAAATAAAATTTCCATCTAAACTACCGCTGTTTGCATCGTGACGCAGTATCGACTACCAGTTGTGAGATAATAACCTAGCCGCCGTCCATGAGAATTTCTGAAGGGCAAGGGACGGACATGCTGAGCGTGAGAAAGGAATGTGTTGCGGTAGTTTGTCCGCAGCAGATTTTATCTCTATACCTCACACATTTAAACCACACGAGTGCTGTTGAACATACACTACCTCGTCGTGTGAAGATGCAGTAGCATGTTTCACGTGTTTCCTCGGCCAACAGTGCCAATTTTTTTGTTCAACATCATATTTTAACACATAACTCTTTAACTAGCTTTTTGCTTTACGAATGTCCGACATAGTTTGTTTCGTTACACCATAATCATCACACAACTTTGCTACCGAAACACCGGCCTCTTAATTATTATATTAGTTCAAAATTTTTGCTTGATGTCAAAGTTACTCGATTTCTTTTCTGTCCTGTTGCAGACGCCATTTCATTTTAAGAAACGCATATCTTTATCGCGCACGTACATCAACTGCGTAAAAAATTCAAGTAGACATGACAGTCGTTCTTGTCCGGGCATGTCAAAACACTGATGAGCGACTAGCTCTGCTTACCGTGTTACGCGGCTATCTGTGCGCACGCCGGATGTCACTTACCAAAGCACAATAACCAGGTAGGTATTGCGCTGTTGATCTTACAGTTTCGTAAAAAATTCAGGTAGACAATCATTCTTGCTCGGACACGGCACGTACCCCGATGCGCGATTAAAAATAGCTGTCTACCGTTTTACACGTCTATCCACGCGCGTGCCTGATGTCACTCACTAAAGCATAATAACCAGGTAGGTCTCGTGCTGCATGTGATAAGTAGACCTGACGGTGGAATAATTTTGTATCGCCAGATTTTGTCCGTTAAATACGAAGTCCGCTGAATGGAGGTCCGATAAAACGAGGCTTTACTGTACTTGGCTTTTTAATTATAGGTAGTATGTAATCGTTAAATATGTTTATTATGGGATGAGAATTTTCTCCACACATAATTTAATTGTGTACTACATGAAATTGTAAATTTAATTTCCCAATGTAACAATTGTGTTACTCTGAATTTTTGACACCAATTTAAATGAATTACTTTAGTTGCAACTGTCTGTAGTAATTTTGATTTAATTATTTTATTTCAACATGCAGGATTAGGTGACGTAAAGTGTATTGTTTATATTGTATAAACTATGTAATGAATCTGTTTCTCCTGAGGTAAGAAGTTTTTACACAAATATTTTATTCATGTAGTTGGCCTTTTAATTTGTCGATTGTGAGAACCATAAGTTAGGTATTACTGTACATTTTTTACAGTCAAAATGCACTTAGGAGTTTTAACTTTAAGTTCTAATTTTTATTTTATTATAGGCATACTTCATAAACGTGCAAAAATAGAGCACACAAATTATGTTGTTGGTGTGTTTACTATGCAATCAGTGTTTTCTGAGGCATGTATTTTTCATGCAAATATTACAAATCGTAGAAGTATTTTGGACATACATAATTGTAGCAAATGGTTTGTCACACAAAACCGGACAATACATGCAGACAAGCAAAAGGATGCGTATGGTTGTTTACTTTTCGGTTTGTCTGCATGTATTTTCTGGTTTTCTTTGACTCACAGTTTGCTGCTATGGCGTATATCTATAATATTTATGTGATTTTTAACTTGCCCCGTTACAAAAATGGTTTAGAAACAACACAAATGTTATATTAGTTTATACATTAAAAGTTGTACTATGTGCAAAGTGCATTGAATTGGACAAAGAAAAAATGATTTCTTTTATAAAGCATAAAAAATTGAGTTTAAAAAAATTTATTAAGTCAGGGAAAATTTTCAATTTGGGTGGGAAATGTCAGGGAATTATATTCCCAGCAGTTTGTAGCCACCCTGTATAATAAACAGCTGGAAAATACATAACTTCTATATTTTAACACTGTGATCAAATTCATTATTTTCACATTTATGTCTTGAATAATACAATTAAAAATATATTAATTTCAGACTTTGAGGTTGGCTATCATGGAAACACTACTATCTACTTCATAAACTATGACATTCCCTCCAATTAATGCAGTAAGCGTTTTCATGCATTTGCATACAGTAAAAACACTTTGTGTTAAACAGTATAATATTAATATATAAAATTAATTCTTTATGAGTGCAAGGAGTCAAACTTTGAAAAGGAAGAAAGAGAGGAGTTGTTATGGACATTTGGAAAATGGAAAAGAAATATAGCCAAGAGAATTAAATATGCTACACATTTGTATAATTAAGTTTACAGTATGCATGTAAATGCAGTCTCAGTTATCATGATTTATGGTGCTTGGCACCATTTTTCCACCACCCCCATCATATAACCACAAGGCAGCAGAGGTGGATTGTTCTCTTGCCACTGACTGTTTTTCTGGTTGCCTGTTCACCTAAGTAACATGTTAAGAAGTGTACTTTTATGCAGCATTAAAGTATTTGCAAGCAGAATAAACCATTCATGAAAAATTAATTCATAAAAATGAACTACTGCATTTTTTATGAAATCTTATGTCATAGCAATGAACATAAAGTAACATTTAGCTTTGTGTGCTAGAGAAACTAGCCTATTTCTCCAAAATTTCTCCTTCAGTCAGCATTCTATCTATACCAGTTATACAGTTACACTGCCTGTGTCAGAAATCCAAGAAGAAACCCAAAAAATGACAATACATTTTTGTACGTATGTCTATAAGATGAACACAAGAAAGGATCAAACCTAATTGCTAGTACCCCAACCATTGATTAGTGTCCACAGACTTTACAAACTATCAATCATGTTATTTGCAGATGGCTGTGGAGGCCAAAACAAGATAAAAATTCTTATTGGTTTGCTTTGCAAATATCTCACCAAAGAAACTCCTGCATGAGCAACACACATACTTTGGTTGAATTCCCTGTGCCTGGGTACTCCGTCATCCCTTCTGACAGAATGTTTGGACACATCGGTGCTGAAATTAAGAAAAAGTCAACAGTTCTTACCCTCCAAGACTGTGAAAATTAACAAATCCCATATAACACTTACACGTTTGAAAGATGATTGTCCTGTATTGAATTGGAAAGCTGCAGTTTCCACAATTATTAAAGAACCTAGTCAATAGCATTTCAAACTTCAACCCTGCAAGAGGGTAGGAAAAATAAACTGTAAGATAGTGGAAAATAAATTTGGGGTAAAACATGGAAAAGTGTTGTCTTCCATTACACCAACAGAGGGGCAAAAAGAATGAAAAACTTTCAGATTTTAAGATAAGTTGAGAAAACACTTCGTAGATGACTGGGGGTGAAATAGGAAATCTTCTGTTCTTTATAAAATTGTTTTCACACCAAGAATCTTTAGCTGAAGTACTTAGAATTTGTATATTAATCTCAATTACTGAATTCAACGCTTGTCAGGTTCATCATGGAGTCTACAATATGTCTGTCAGATGTACCTGCTTCTATTCCAAGGATCCAGAGAGGGTAAGACTGATTCGGAAATGTGCATGATTAAAACTGCCATTGTATTTTCACTTATTGTGTATCTAGTAAACTTTGTACAGAGAATACCCATTGTGATGAAAGCAATGTACTGCAGCGAAGTGCATTATGTTCTTCTTCCTGCTGCAAAACTTGCATGTCCACAACCTATTGTCTGTAATAACGTTGATATTTTAAGTTACATTTATTCACCTTCTGTTTGTTAAATCGTGATATTTTATCATTTTAGTAAATAATCAAAACATCCTATATGCAATACTGTAGTAAGTACCGTTTTTGCCCTTCCTGAAAAACATTATTTCTCCAGACATGCATTTTACAACCGGTTGACTAATTTGTATTGCAAAAAAAAATTATGTTTTCTAGATGGCAGCCATCTGATTTCAGCTTTGCAATCACTGTTTTGACCCACTTTTTACACCATCCTGCTTTACCAAAGTTACATGTAGATGTTTAGACATTTTTGATCCTTAAGGCTAAATGTCCCCATTTTAAATCAGAAAGCCACCACCACGAGGCAGCACCAAAATTAGCAAATATTTCTACAGAAATAACTCGGCAACCCATGAATGGATTTTAATGCAAGAAACAACATTTTACATTGTAACACCATAGTAATGTAGGTAATTAGTCTGTATGCCTTAAAATTATCTGATATAGAAATGTGTTAAAAATAATTTCTAAAACACAAGGTTTTTTAAAAAGTCTCCTTACAGGAACATGGCTATGAGTTAGACGAATTCAACGCAATTTACAGATTTTGAATAGGTCAAATACTTTTGTTGGAAACAGAAAAAATAAGATATTAACATGCAAGGTGTCGCGATACAGGATTCGCCCCCCACCCCATTTTTTACCTTCGCCTAAATAACAGTGTTAATGCAACAGTCGGCCTCTAGTGTGCTTCTTAGGTCAAACGCATCCTTCCCATTTCTCTCTTGTAATTATATATAGTATTGTTTGAAAATATGTAAGGTTGGGTGCTACATTTGTATGACAGCATGGTAATTAGACAGAAACATTCAACAACTAAACCAACTATGCTACCATTATTCAGACACGGTTGTTAGTAAGTATCATCCAAGCTTTCGCCTGATGGTAACTCAGGAAACTGTGAAAAACACGAAGCCATGCACGTTTCGTTTTCTACACAGGTAGCGTCACTACTCCTCCGGGGTTATTGCGTACGTCTCAACTTTGTTTCTGACTCACAGGAATAAATATTTGTCTTGCAGATGCTAGTTACCTTTTGTGTATATGCGTAATGTCATAAGTCTGTGCAGATTTTGCAGATAAAATTATTACGTGACCGAATTTGTTTAGTTTAAGAAATGATACACAATGTCAATGTATGAGTTTCATTTTGCATGGGATGAACACATGCAAACTGGATTTTTTCAAGTCTAACCATACAAAATATCTACCTATAGTCATTACAGGCACCACTTTGTGGTGTCTTACGATATCAGTTCATATATCAGTTCATAAATGTCGGACTAATATTTATTTCATCGTTGAGGAACACCCAACTCCAAAGAAATCGGGGGTCCTGGAGTCCTTCCCCAGGAAATTTTGGGGTTCCAAGGTGCAAGATGGGGTTATTTAAACATTTTTCATTCCTAAAATATACTAATTATATAGCTGGTTGAAATAATTTTCTTTTTTAGAAATTTTTTTTGAGTGAACAGATTTACAAAAAAAAATTACCTAATATATGTGTTGGAGCCTTATACACACAACAAAATAATGAATTCAAATACCAGGAGAAACATGAATGTTAAACTTACAAGCTGCAGTAGCAGTAAGAATGTTCCACACAACAAAAGAAATTAACTAAAATAAACTTTTATTCCAATTTATTGGTTTGTGTACATACGCTGTTGCTCATGTTTTGAAGACCAAGCTTGTATTGAAAGGCAAAATGACAAAATACAAAAAACACACAAAATAGACAGAAAATGCAAGAAAAAACAATGCCAGACGAAGTTCCTCTGGAATTGTGTTAACTTTCGCTTTCTTACTATAACAGTACACACATGTTGTGCATTATTTAAATAACTATTGGTTCATTGTTTCAGAAGACTGCTTTATCCTCCCATTCACTTTTACCACACAGACAACAGCAAAAATAATACCGACATTGATAATACAATGTATATATGAAGTTACAAAGTATTTGTGTGAGTGTGTGTATGTGAACAAAGGTTTGCGACATGTGTTTACGTAATATTATTTATGTTGATTAATAAAAATCTTATGTTCTTGATTACTTGTATAGGATAAACATCTTCCTCCGGTTTGAAGTTTTCGCTGGCTTTGTTTTACCTAGTAGTTTGAATGTAAAAATACGTGTTTTATTTTTTCTAATTTTCATTTTAACTCCAAGAGAAACAATATCAGGGGATACCTAGGTATATCAGAAATGGTCCTTTTTTTGTCATGAAGTACGTAACTATTGGATTTAGTCCGTCTAAAATATACCGCTTTTGTGCACCATCGCTGAAACACAACAAATTTCCAAGGCCAAATTATTAGTAATATTATTATTTGATTTATTTTACATTTATAACAATATGTGGGAGAAAATGCAGTACGTATATATTACTACGTCTGTATGAATGTTTCATGTTAGTATACCAGAATACATTGTTTCTACACCTGCAATTTACCTATTCTGATTATGTAGTACTTCATTGTCGTAACTGATACGCACAGACATTAAATTGAAGTGAAGTAGGTTCTACAGCACTGTAGGCAAAAGTCTTGAATGCCGATGAGCATAAATGGTGTTAGTGTACAGTATCTTTGAAATGAAGGGGTGGGATAAATGGGAGAACCCCGATAAAATCCACCCACCGGCGACATCGTAAGGTATGATTTACCTGGCCGGGGCACAGACTAAATTGTAATACAAACGCGAAATGACGTGGCGGCTCGTTTGATATTGGCGAACTTCGCCGCTCATTGGTTTCCCGAGACCATTGATGCCAGCCTACGTCTGTTTGGCTCCTGCATGCTACGGCAGGTTTCCGCCATGTGTCTGGCCAGGGAAGCCATTTTTCTGGCGTGTGTGACTGAGTTCGCTAGCCTACCGGCTATTTCACTTTTGTATTCCTAAATATTCTGTAGCCGGGGATTGAACCCGGATCGCCTTGGTGGAAGGCGAGCGATCTAACTGCTCAGACACCCGACCCACTAATAACATTGATCGCAAAATATTTTTTCCCATATATTTACAAATATATCAACCTTAACATTGTATTACATACCTATTAGTGCCAAATTCTTTATGTTTCGCAAGAAAGCATTCGGGAATCTGAATTGCATTAGGCAGTTACAGTGATTGACTCGATTGGTGAGAATTTCTGCCAGCCATTTTCTCTTTGTGGTGTTGATAAAACCAAGGCTTGTTTCCTGTAATTAGTCAATAAAAAGAATAACTACAAAATTGCTACATTAGTTACCTATATATTTAAAAGGTGAGGTAAGAGGTTTTTACAGCATTAGTTCTTCAAATCCGATGAGGGTGAAATGAGGGGAAGGACAACACATCATCCATGCCCCGTCCAAATTCGAACCGGGACCCTTTCGCACCGCAGACCGGCATCTTACCAACTTCGCTTATCGAGGCTGGCAATATCATAAAAATAATACGCACGAAAACAGAATTATTATTGTTATACTGACAAATTAGTAAGTATCAATCTCATACCTTACTTTATTCGGTATCCTCCATTTTACTAGGCCACAAGGTACTGTTTTTTTTTCTCTTTGCCGTCAGAGACAACATTTTCCTTTTCCTGTCATGGCTTTACACTCCACTGGTTGGCTACTTAAAGAGGTGCCTGGGGCAGCGCTGTTTGTGGCGATATCCCCAGAAGCTTGGGTTCTAACACTGTATTATCAGCACTTGGAACTGTTAGAAAAAGAAAGGTAAAGTGAATATAGAACTAAATACAGCTATCCTTATACTTATTTCATCGGTAAATTCAGCCTAGCATCAGAACTTAATATATGCCACTAATGATAGTCATCCTTTTCCTCAAACACATATTTTGTGAACTAAAAAACGTAAACGTTACATGCAAGCTGTCGAAGAATAAATATGAATTTGTTGAGATAAATATGTAACGAGGGCGTCTAGTGATCACTTTATCATGAACAGCATATATAGTAGAACCCTGTTATAACGTTTTTCAAGGGACCTGTGAAAAAAAGTGTTATATGCAGGAAAATGTTATAAGCAGGAATCAATATTTTTACACCAGTAAAAGGATATTACACAAAAGTTACTTAAAATTTGATAGTTTATGTACAGTGAATAATCCTATAATGAGATTGAATGAGGCTATAGCTACTGTGCTGTCAGAAACATGATGAATACATACATTGTGTGTATAATAGAAGCTTTCCTACTTGTGTTCTGTAAGTTCATGATCGTCATATTCAGGATCACAGTCTTTAATTTCATTGTAATGTACACTCATGATACTTTCCCAGACATTAATTTGTTTTTTTTACAGATATTTTTAGTCTACAGCTTAGTAAATTTATTAAAAACAATAGAGTTAAGAAAAATTTTATCAGAGTTTTGGTTAATGTCTGAGAAAAAAGTGATGTTATATGCAGGAAATGAAAATACCAGTGTTGTTATAAGCAGGAAATGAAAGCATTATGCTTTATATAAAAATGGTGGGACCAAATAAAAGTGATGTTATATGCAAGAAAATGTTATATCCAGAAATGTTATAACAGGGTTCTACTGTGTGTGTGTATGTATATGTATATATATATATGTGTGTGTGTGTGTGTGTATATGTATGTGTGTATATGTATAAAGACTGCACAACCTGAGCACAAGAAACGTTAGTATATTACTTACTTTTCCGTAAGCATCTTCCTCACATCAGGTTTTATTCTTTTGTAGGACAACTGTAGTACATTTTTCCCTTTCACAGAGAATCTGTTTGTACTTTCCATTCAGGCGCATAATATACCTAATACATCATTAATTTGATTACTAACTGTAAATTCACGTATCATACATATCTGTTATGAATAAAGGAGGAGCATTAAATTACTTGTTCTGCTAACTAGAAACGACGATACGAATGGCAAGGACATCCATATCCTATATGTTGATACTGCCTCTTGTTGTGCTG
Source organism: Medauroidea extradentata (assembly GCA_003012365.1). Taxonomy (NCBI): domain Eukaryota; kingdom Metazoa; phylum Arthropoda; class Insecta; order Phasmatodea; family Phasmatidae; genus Medauroidea; species Medauroidea extradentata. Next base: position 20,297 of record PNEQ01046656.1, on the reverse strand, counting down.
CCGCCTATGCATTTACAGGTGGGTGGCACCAATAGCTGTACATACAGTAAATAAAACCTAAACAAGAATGAGAATTACAGCAGTATTCTCATAGGCATGTTGAACATACATGCGGTTGCTGGCTCAGACTGAAGTTGCTACTAGGTGGATAGCTGTCCCGGGGGGTTTGGATGGGGGGGTAGAGGATGTGTGTTATCCTGTTTCAATTGCTGCGGCCTTGAAAATATAGTGAAGGCTTTTATACAGCCTTCTCCGCCTTTCTCACAAATCCAGTCGTTGCATTACTAATCACATACAGAGGCTAGCAGACATAACGCGTGTGCAACTTGACCAGTGTTATCCTTTACTTCTCTTTCCAGTCTTATACATATTAACTTTACACGTAATTTAGTGATAAATTATACCATCGTCCTATGAGTCAAGTTTTATTGTTGTTTTGCACTAATTTTGACATTTTTTACTTATCTTCATTGGCAAACAAAATATCCATTTACATAATCCGTATTTTGTGTCGTATGATCGAAATGTTATAAAAATATTAATTTTTCGATTCATCACTTCAGAAACTCGTAAGCGTACCATTGTATCTGGATGCTTTCAGAAAATGTTAAAACACTTAATGCGATCTATATTCCCGTTTATAGTGAACCAACATCTACCGCAAGCACGCACGTGACAGTTCTATCATGCCAATAGATATTGCTGAGAGTTCAAACACGAGTGAATCATTTGTACAATATGAGTTAGGTAAGTAATACGCGCATGGCAGTGTAAAAGAACATATCAGACACCGAACAGGCATACCGGCTGCAAACATAGTGAAGTGGCTATAGAACTTCGTACCACCCGAACACAGACGTACTGGCGTGCAAATCTGTACTCGTCTGTCAGTATTACCACAACAAAATTTTCCGCAAAATTTTATGTCTGTAATACAATTGAGGTACCGAGAAACTAGTCTAGCTTTGTAATTTCATTCCGTTGTTCCAGAGTAATTGTAAACAATTCTGTATTTTTGTTTCATTGGTATTTTACGTCCAGTCTATAGTCCAAGTAATTAGACATTGTTACAAGTATATTTTGTTTACAAACTAACTAACCTAATAATACAGATGCCTACCCAGGACTCAAAACCACAACATTTCACTCCGAAAACCGGCGTGCCAAACAACTGTGCTACAGTTGCTCAATCATCAGATGTAATTCGCATGAATAATATAACCTCGTTGTTGTCTTGGCTGAATTAAAAGAAATTGTAATTGTTTAAAATGATTTTATTTTTTCATCATCAAGCGTTGCAGGAAGATTTGACGTCGGGAAGACGCATCTACATCAGTTAAGTGACATGTAAAGTTTAATCAATCTTACACTAAAACCCACACTTCAGCCTTTCACTTACATAACAAATGTATTAGCCTACATTTATTTTACTCATGGATACTCTGACAGAGAGAGTCGTCTTTATGCTTGACGGGACTGGGTTACTGCCGTGGCAATTTTAATTTCAAATTATTTGTACATGCAGAGGAGATGCTTTTCAGTTCTTATTTTTATTCAAGACATTTCAATAACTGTATTTTAACATAAATTCGGGCATTTGGAAGCCATCTCATAAAGTAAAATTTGTAAATTACTTTGAACTGATACTATACTGCAAACCCATTTATAGCACAGTAAAGTTAACAGTGTCATGTTTAAAACTATTGTCTCCACAGAGACTGAAGAGGCCAAGGAAGTCTACAGAGGAGAAGGGAAACTGCTGTGTCGTGCTAGCATGTGTGGGCGGGCGGGCGCTTGGTAAGCAGGCTACGTCTATCATAGCGTATAAGCTAGGGTGATGAACTACCTAGGGCAATTGAAATGTAAAACTATTGTACAGTTTTCAACTTATATGCATTCTTTTGGTTAAATTAGAGAGAACCAAAGTGGCACGGGGAACATCGTTAACAACAACATTCTGCATTGATGACTACTTAAAATGAAGCATAGGTACTGGAACATTAGCGATATTAATCCGGAACAATGTAAAGTTATACAATGTAAATCGAAGACTTACTATATTGTTAGTGGAAAGGAGATACTTTAAAAATATTTTAAATACGTATGTCCAAACCGTTCCAATACACAACAGTATCATGGTTCTGTTTCAGTGTATGGAGTTAATTGTACTGTTTACCAATCTTCATCCTTACATAACTGTTTAGTGGTACCCATCATCAAACGACAACAACTTGAAGTATTCCAAACCTAAGTGATTACAACGGTTTTATCAATGATGGTGACTAGTGGATTGGGGCTGTTCCTGGTAAAGAAAGTGCTGAGAAAGAAGATTACAAAGTCATATTTTTTCATCCTAAAAGCACTCACTTCAATCTTACTAATGGGTGAAACAAGTGAATACTTTAAGAACATTGTCACCACTTAGGTATTAATGTACAGTTGTAGAACACTTGATAAATGCAACAAACTTAGTTAAATGTTATCAGTGATGTTTAATGAGAAAATGGCAGATACTACAAAGTAACATTGTTAGAAAAACATTAAGTTAATAAATAATATTTTAATTGTGCACTGTTAAAATGAATTAACTTTTTCAGTGTACATATTTGCTATGCACAAAACTATTTCTGAAGCTTTTAGGGTTAGTCATAACATGAAAAACTTATTATCACACTATTCAACTAAATCAAAGGTAATGTCAAATTTAATTCTTTTGGGTACTTATTTCACATTCAGAATCAAATAGGATTTTGTAATGCAAAATAGGTGAAATTTAAAAATCAATTTATTTCATAGGTGGGAAACTTACATCACTGGGGAAACATGTCATATATATTTAGTAATGAAGAGAATATTTTTTAAAAAATTTAAATTTTTGGCCTTGAAAACAGCAAATTTTCATTTTCCGCCAAGTTGAAGACCATTATTTTTCCAGGAATGGAGTGTTCTAACCAGGTAACGTTAATACTACTTATTGTTCTACATGTAGACTCCAAATACACAAAATTTCAGATCTCTAAATAAAATTTTCATTAAGCAAAATGGAGCTCAAAGTCGTTTAAAACAGTTGTCTGACTGCTGAAATAGGAGGACTGTAATCTTCCAAACATAAAATTGTTTTACAAAATGAATTAAGAGTGTATAAATGTTCTTGTAAAAGCTTTTAAATGACATTAAAAATTGTACATTAAGACGTGGTAGATAAATAAATGCTGAAAACATAAATTTATTTCTACAGTTTTTTTCGAAGCCAATATGGATAAAACACTTGATGACAATCCTAGATAATCGTATTTGCCAACTTTATGAGTAAATATTTATCATAAATTACTAATTCATTACGTGTGATCTCTTGCACCACAGTTAAATGCACGAGGTTCCGGCATCAGGGATAGTGCCTCAGAAGTTCGTAACACTGGAAACAATTTCGTTTAAAGCATTGGCTAAAACTATTGTCTATGATTGCTGTTGTTTAATTTTCACAAATTGGCTTCAAGAAACCTACAGTTATAGATTATTGCTTTTAGCATTGAATTTTTTTAAAAAACGTTATAGCTTTTGTGTAAACCTCGGAGATATGTGACATTTTTTCTTGCAGCGTGTACAAAAATGTCTTCAATTGACCACTTGTAATAGGTAAAGCTCTAAATCAGTGTTTGTCTTTCATATTCGGGATAAGGTAATATAAAAGTATTTTTCAATCAAAATCAAAATTGGTGCAACTTCGACACCCTGATGATTTCACATGGAATAACTCAAAACGTGAAATTTTCAAACCTCAAGACTTCAAAATTTTATAAAAACTATAAGGCTCAAGATTTACCATATTTGTTCAATTCAGTCAGAACTTGTAGCAAACAGATAACTACTGATTTGTTTAATTAATAGGATATAATAAAAGCTATCACAAAAATTGTGAAAAACTAAGAAACTTACTGTTGGACTAGATATTTGATTTTTTTCATGGTTTGAAACATTTCATAATTCAGAACTATAGATTATTCAGTGTAAATCGCTGCTATTTTCTTTTACTAATAATGATTGCTGGATTTAGTTTATGTTACACGGGTGTAGGGGCTGTAGACTTATTTTCAATTTTTGGTAGAATTAATCTCAAGTTCCTCTGTGCCAAATTACACATACATCAATTAAATTAATTTTCCTTCTATCTTAACAAACTACCTAACTTTACCATTACTTATTCAACTAAGCATTACAGTTACATTTGGGATACTTAGTGATTCTTGGCATCCGTCACCTATATTCCAACAGCCAGGGTCATCTTAACCCCTGTGAAGTTATAGCCCTCATAACTTAGGTTTTCCTCAAGGCTGACACTTTGATAGCTCAAACTCCAACAATGTACCCGATCTTCAGTTGCCGTAGGCTTCCGAAGGCAAACACACTATGACGCATCACTACATCTTTTATTGACAGTGATTCGTATAAGACTTGAAAGACGTGGCGTGCTCCAACGCCCATCCTAATTTGACTGCTTAGGGCAACCAATTTCTGTCATTAATCTCTGGGCCATCTCTATTTTCATGATCACTGGACCCTCTTGCCATGTGGAAAACTGTCCTTGCTAGGGAAGGTTACTGACCTGCGGAAGAGGTCAGGCCACTTTTGACATGGTCAGCAAGCCTCGTACAACTACAGTCCATTGTAAAATAACCAAACCTCGCCACATTTTAGTCTAAATTCCAGTTGATAAAATGAAAAATGTACGTTACAATTTTATGGTACTATAATTACCCTCCTTATGTAGGGCTCAATCCGATGAACCACCCTTAAAAACCACATCTGAGTAGGTGTACATGAATCCATTCATGTCAGACTTGCTGGTGTTCAAATATAAATCAGGGTGCTTTCAAGACAGGGACCAATCAAATTGCAAGTAATTTTTTCTCACAAATCCTTATCTTTATCAGGTCACCCAAAGTCTTAAAAACAAGAAAATTACAAGTACTATAACCTTTTTTCTGCATCTGTTAAACTGTCAAAGAAGCCATTTTACAAAAATGAAATTAATACAGTAATCTCGATTTTTTAGTCCGCTAGTGGGGTAAAGTTGATGCAGAAAGAAAAAAAAATATTATGATGGTTGCACTGCGTCACTTCTTGTAAGAGCAATTGAAGAGATGTATTTACTCATGGTTGAGAACGTGAGATGGCCCATCATTCCCAACCTCACTTCTTCACTAAGCTATGCAGTAAATACTAAGGATCAAGCCCTGAAGTATAACAAAACCAAGCATGTATCAAACATGTTTTCCAAGCAGTCATTACACCAAGTTACGCTGTCATGGGTCACCAACCTTTATTGCCATTTAAAACCCACACTAGACATTTAAAAACAATCAGCACACACATTTTAAGTTCCTCACAAAAAATTTATACCCTTCTGGAAGCCTGTCAGTTGCATAAAACAATTTCTTTGGTATCTTCTCACCATTCATCTGACTCTTTAGGATTGCTTGCTGTTGTCTTGTGTTTAAAGTAGAAGGTTGGTGGCTAGCACAGCTATTGTTGGGCTTGCTAGAAAATGTAACATGAGGTCGTATGTACACCGACACTCACCATTAGCATGGGTTTAAGCTTGTCTTGTGTGTTTTTATTGGTGCACTATTTTCATTGTCCAGCAGTGTAGAATGGGCAATTACTCATAGCCTGGCTGGGTTTAACGAAATTTTACATTCTTGAGCTTGAAACATTTTGTCCTTCTCTCAGAATTAGTAACACAGTTAAATTTACTGAACGTAATGCAAGAGAAAGCAGTAAAATGTGTATTTTTGTATTGTGTTATTTTAATATTGTAACATACTTTAGGTAACTTTCTGTGCTAATTGCTTAACTTTGAATATATGTAGGGTACTTTTAAAGGGGATAGTTTGAAGTTTATTACACATTCTACAAGCTTTTTCTTACATTAAAATTTTATATTTATGCCATTCATGCTGTCAAACTCTGTGAAAGGTAATAACATTTTGTTTATACTTGAGGTTATCTTATTAATTTTTTGTTGATTTATTCTTATTTTAGTACAAGATTTTCGAGCATGTAGATAAATCAAAGTGCCAGAAGTTAGTGAAAGACATGTCTAAACAACTGAAGCAGGCAGAGCGACTTTGTAAATCGCTGAAAATTACTAAACCGGAGATGCAAACACCAACAAATGCACCTGTAGTGACTGACTTTATTGGTACATTTCTTAAAGAGGTATGTAAAAATAATGTAATTATGTTTATTTGATAGTTATGATTTTTTACACATGTGAAATTATTGTGAAAAAAAAATATTTTTAATGTAGCAAAATGTTTGAAATTAGAATCTATTTGAAAAGCACAAATTATAAGTTGTTTTTACTGTTTTTTGTGTGGTAGGTTATACAAATACAAAAATTCTGCCCAAACTAAAATTGTTTATTTGTATTTATTTTACCAGCATGGGATAATTGGTTTATCTTATGAGTTGTGTGCATTTTGTTTGCAAGTCCAATTTGACAGATAGTTTAAAGTCTCGAATAAATCTATTAATTCAAATATTTTGTATTTGTGACATGCTGGTGTTTTAAATTAGATATTGTTTGCAGCAGGATATTACATGGTGTCAAATGAGCCAGTTTATCTTAAAATGAATTAAATATTCTGTGACGCGTCTGCTGCTTGCTCTTAATGCCGACTGAAAGACAAATTGAACTGTCTAAATCTAATAATTGGGTACTGGGTAGCCCCTTCTGTTGTCCCTTTTTTGTTTTTATGAAAATTAATGATTTATCAATTTAGTCTCAGTTAAATTTATTAGGTGCTCTTAAATAAAACATACAAAACTCAACACTTGCATTCGGACACAAACAAAGTTAGTTAGGTTATGAAATAATAATACATGCTGTAAAATACATATGAGGCCGGTGCCCAAAGTTCTGCTAGAGTTGGAATGTTCACCCAAAGATTTCATGCCTGTAAATGTCTGAGTTCTGTACTACAATTAGATGTTTATAGTTATACAACTGAGACGTAACCTACTAAGGGTTGAAACTATCACGCTAACTTATGATAAAATGTACTGCTTAGCGCACCTGCTGTTTTAAAGTTTAATTTATATTCTTAACTGCGTGATATGAAAAAGAAAGTTGACTAAACAACTCCCCCATTACTGGCAAATATGCCGTCAAGGCTTCACCACCCCATGCCAATGCTGGCCTGCCCATCTTCTACCACCGCTCTCTGTGGACACTCTGACTTACACTGAAAAGTAGCAGAGTGGTGCAACTGGATCCACAGTACACCCAAAAGCAACAAGTAAAACATTAAAGATATTAAATTTTTGCATAACATTTCCCTTTATACAGGTAATGTATGTTTTACCACAGAAGGAACAGACAACACCCATTAGTTTGTTTAATTGGGGACACTTCTTGCGGCCAGATTGGTAAATAGGTTCTCGGTGCTATACCTCCTGTCAGTTCCCAGTTGCGCATGGCATTGCGACCCACGTTGTGACAAACAATGAGCTTGCTGACCAGGCTGTATGTCTGCATGCCTGAACTGTGATTCACATCCAAAATGAGGCAAAATACAAAAAATGTAATGTAGAAAAAATGCTTAAAATTTAATCATTTTTAAAACAGTTCCAAACCCAATATACAAGTAAAATTGAATCGCAAAACTTGACTATTTTCAAACTTTCATTAGCAGTTTAAATTAAAATTACAAAAATTTTTTAATTTTAATTTTGTGACTAGCATCCTTAATTATTATGCTGGATCCTGCAGTACACCTCACATTTTATTAACTTGGAATATATACTAATTAGAATTTAGAGTGTAAAAAAACTATCAAAACAGTATTTCCATCAATGACGAAGAATTACAATTGAAGAAACTGAAAGTACAGTATAATATATAAACAATATATGGGGCTACGTGCTGGCGCATGCCATGCTTTTTAAATATTGGTCTAGTTCTGTATTGTCTTTACTGTTTCTGATCGTTACACATTCAAAAATGTGTGTATGTCCTAAAAGCTTTTGAATCAGTGGACTGAATTTCATTAAACTTTGTGCACATGTAGTACTTAGTAATCTGACCAGACTTTTATATATGTCGTTTATGCCTTGTTCATATCTTCAAAATGGTGGCCAATTTAACATTTTTCAATCACTATAGGCATCTAAGGAACTATATATTAGAATTTCCTGAAACTAGGTACACATAAAGAACCTAGTAAAGTGAATTGACTTTTATGCATTTCGTTCAGTCAGTGTACACAGATTCATAATGGTGGCTATGTTTTTATACTGTTACAGTAGTATGACATATCTGAGGAAATATGTTTCCAAATTCCATTAAACTTAGTATACGTACACCACACATTATTAAACTGATATTTCTTTTCTGTATTTCAATAATACTATATTGATGTTTTCAAAATGGCCACCATTTTTATTTTTTGTATACTTTAGCATAGCTCAAGAAATATTTTTTAGAATTTCATCAAACTTGGTACACATAATTCATACAAAGCTGACTTTCCTTTTGTGTATTTTGTCCAACCTATGTTCATATTTTCAAATTGGTGGCCATTTTTATATTTTTAGCATAGTGTGACATCTGTGAAAATATTTTTTTTAGAATTTCATGAAACTTGGTATGCACATACTACATACAAATATACTGTGTTCATGTTTTCAAAATGTTTTTTTTTTTTTTTTTATGTTTTAAGCATAGTATTACTTATCTTGGAAAATATTTTTCAGAAATTCAGCAAACTTGATAGATACATATTACATATAAAATCAACTTAACTTTTGTATATTTTGCTTATCATATGTTCATGTTTCATAATGGCAATAATTTTATATTTTTAGCATAATATGACATATGTAGGGAATTATTGTACCAAAGTTCATCAAATTTAGTACACACATACTAATTAATAAGCTGACTTGACTCTTGTATATTTTGTTCATGTGTTTATTTTTTTATGACTACGGACGGCCATTATTTTATTTCACGACTGATAAATTTTTTCCCAATCTATATTAAGCTTGGTACACATGTACAGCTAATTAATTTGACTTGACCTTTTATTTCATTTTTGTTCCCGTTTAATTCATATTTAAAAACAGCAGTCTTTTTTTTTTATGTATTTCAAATAATTTAATATATCGGAGGATTTTTTTTAAATTTAATTAAACTGAATACACAGCATATTGACTAGACTTTTGTGTATTTTGTTAATCATTTGTTTATATATTTATAATAATGGAAGTTTTTATGTTTTTGGCATAATGACATTTGAGGCAATATTTTTCAGAAGTTCATTAATCTTGGCAAGAATATTCTGCTTAGTTTGCTGGACTTTTGTGTACTTTGTTCATCCTTTGATAATATTTTGGAAATTGCTGCCATTTTGGTTCCTTTCTTTAGAATGACATCTCAAAAAAATGTTTCACTAATTTTATCATACTGGTTATACCTATATTACCTAGTAAGCTGGCTTAACTTTTGTACATCTTGTTTATCGTATATCTAAATTTATATTATTTCATATTCCTAGATTGAGGCCTACGTGTACAATTTTATCTTTCAGGTTTAATTTGCACCCTCTTTGAAGAAAGTAGGCATATAAGTTACACTGGTAAATTTTTTTTATTATAACTTGGTGAGATTGCTTTGAAGACACTTTTACTCCAAGCATTTGCAATGCAGGCATTTTATATAAAACATTTACTCTAGTGCGAGTAATCCATAATCGAGGCGTTTACTATAATAAAGGCATTTAGGCTCATGTGTCCTTATTGCAGAGAATGTGGTGAGGTTAGTAACACTCCTTGAAAATTTGGAACTGATCTGATAATTCCCGAGGTTGGTAGAATGTTTTGTAATTATGTTTGCATCTTGTGTTTACGAGCTCATGTGCCCTTTTTGCTGAAAATGATTTAAATTGTCAACCCTGGTGTTAGTTACACATTCTAAAAATTTAAAACAGACCTGATAATGACTCCCAAAGTTGGTAGAATGTTTTATGTTTATGTTTACATCTCTAGTTTTAAATAAGCTAGCTTACAAGTTGTTATGTTTCATGCTTTAGAGCAGTGTTGCCAGAAATTACATATGTATCAACATCAGGTTTATCAGTTGAAGCCAAGACTTTTGCATTTGTAGACAAATGTTGCATGAAAAGTTATAGCAACGCAATACCCTACACAAAACAGAAGAACCATTTCATAATTTTTTACAAAGTTGCAGCAAGAAAGTTCAAAATGTTTATCGGTCCGTGTGTATTACACTGTAACTATTAAAACCGTAGCTACTAATGCAAGAAGTTGCTGACAGGTTCTCTACTAAAGAAGGTTAATCATATTTAGTTTTTATTGATCTTTGATGTAGTTTTTATGAATGAATGCACATAGATTCTCAAGTGTACCTATTGACACTTTCAGCCAAAACTATTTAAATTCTGCTGACAGTTAATTGATTACAGTTTCCACGCATTCTTGTTTATTTGGAAACCCTAAGACAACATTTATAATGTTGCAAATCATAAAGGTAATCATTAGTTTTTTTGATGTCCTATTTTTTTCGAAGAAAATACTTTGTGCGCAGTTAATACCTAATGCGTGTATTACTACAAGCTCTAATAAATTCATTTTTTCAACACTTCCTGGTCAGAATTATTATTTTTTTGCAGCATGTAATACATTGGTAAAATCATAGGGAACTTTAGTGTAAAGGATTGCATAAATATATTCCCTAGGGAACTTGATTAAATATATAACCATTTGCACTTTTATTAAAAATTCTAAAATGTAATCTATGTTACTGCTTCTCAACATTGGTATTTCTGACCAAAAAGGACCCATAAAATTTTTGTCCAACACACATTGTGATTGTGGAACAGTATCTGGTCGCATGTAAAAGAGTGCCGTTTTATTTTGAGAGAAATGCACTTGCTTGGAGTAGATAAAGGATTGATTTGACTAGCCAGAAGAACGTATCAGAGGATTCCCAGCGGCGGAAGAATACAGGGATGGAGAGGAGGAAGGCCAGCTGGGTGTGGTGTAGTTACAGCAGATGACAAACTCACACTTCACATGGTCATGAAACTGGCAGCAACCCCTCTTCACACAGTGTTTGCATACATAGTGTTGCGAGTCGCGACTGTCTGGCTGGGCGGTGTAGTACGATACAGTCGTGGCGGAGCTAGGACACCCCTCTTCCCACCCACTCCTTGGCGCCGTGGCTGTCTGGCAGAGCGGCAAAATACAATACAGTGGCGGCAGTGCTAAAAGACCTCCTCGGTTGCTCGATAACAACCTGCACGCCGCTGTAATTAGAGAGCAGTGTAAGTCGATATAGCAGCGGCAATAACAAAGAGGTTCGGCATACATTGTGTCGCTTATGTGCGGTGGCGACCACCTGCTCCCAATATCGGGTAACCGAGGGAGATATAGTGATCTGGAAAGTTCCTGTATTTTCTTTATCTGTCGGGGTGGTGCTTGACTTTGAAGCGACGCCTTTCCAGGAGGTTGGAGAGCAGAGACTTGCCGAGAGAATTCGAGGTGTAGGTGTGGGTATATAAGGGAGAGCTGCAGCAGGAGCGAGAGAGTTTTGGCTGGCAGGTGCCTGGTGCGAGCTCAAGTGATAGTGACGAGAAGTATTGGGTTGCGATGAGTGTTCGAGGGTGTCCAGCGAGTGGGATCGCAGCAAGTAGTAGGAAGGTGTTTCTAGGCCACAAAATATTCCTCGATATTCTTTCATTGGGTCCACCATTGTGAGTGACTATTAACCTTTCCATATACAAAGAACTTATGTAGGTGTACTTTTTTTCCTTTATGTAAATAGTAGTTATTTGTTTTGTTTGACATTTATTGTGATAAATCATTATAGACATATGTTTTTTTTGTATGTACAGTTGTAAATAAACTAGGTTAGCTTTATTTTCTTCCTTTTATCAAAGACCTCCATCCCCAAACGTACCTAGCCCAAACTTGTAACAATATTAATTCTGAAAAAAATAAAAATTTTTCATGGAAATTTTTTTGCTACTTTTTCAAGGCTCTTCGATTGCGTTTATAACAGATTTAATTGTATTGCGGGATTCTACAGTATATGTGTTTACACAAACACAGAAAACTCTTGATTTTCTGCTGGTGAATTATCTGATTTGTGTCTTAACCAAGTTATATTTTGAAAATCAACGTTAAAATGATCAAGTTTAGTGTAAATACTTATGAATTAAGTTTAGACGGATTCAGATGTTAGCAGAACTATTGTTAACATTTAATTTTGTGTTAAAAATTCTGAAAATTAGAATAATGGTTTAAACCAAGATATCTATATAGCCTACTGGACGAATTTCCCATCCTTCTTTGTTGTCTAGAAACGTGTAAAAATAAAATTGTGTAAGTGATTTTTTTAAATACAGACTTGAAAACAGACTGTGCAAACCACCCGTGATTCGAAAGGCAAGAAGGCAAAATTCCTCAATCTGATAATTGGTATATCTCAATCCAATAGTAAATGTAAAGTTGGCAAAAATACAAAAAACATTTGCATTGCATGGTATAATGGTTAGAGAACCTTCTTTAAGCTTTTCTTCTTGTAATAATGTATTGAAAATAGATAACAAGACAAAAACAAATACAGCACTATGCGTAGTAACTTTAAAAACTAAAGTTGTTGATTTCTTTGTATATACAAAAATATGAAATAAAAAATGTATTTTATGTAAATGGTTAATTTTTAGCCCACAGTGTATTTTAATTATTTTATTTTATAAGGATTATTTTTCGCTATCTGATTAAGGATAATATGGTTACGTTCATATTCCTCAATCCAATACCTCTTTAAAATATTTCCAAACAAACTTTTTTCGCGAACATGTTTCAATGTTAAGCAATGTTTTCCAGAGCTATCAAACCAAAAAAATTTTAAAACAAATACATACATAATACAAAGCTTGAGAAGTTGTTTTATAATGGCGATATTACTAGTGCCGCCAACTGTTCCATGCAAAAAAGCAGAATCAGTAGATGACTGTGTGCCAGAAAACAGTCAGTATATTCAAGTAGTATTTTTCCGCCATTTTTAAAGTTGCACTATCGGATTCCACGTGGTTTATCTTAACATAAATTATGTCAAAATAATGTATGGAAACATACAATTTGTTTATTTATAGTTCATTAAGTTTTAATCTCAGGCTGATTTAGTTGTGGCACGAAGGTGCAAGTTAGAATGCTGTGTAGAAGCAACTGTCAGTAATCTCACTGCTCTGCTGCCACACCACAGACGCTCCATCCCTGCCTACGCTTGCGCAATTTTTTATGTGTCAGCTTTGTGTCGCTGCTGGTCAGTTGTGTTTGGATAATTGTAAGTATTGTGTTATTTTTTGCTGACAGACATCAGCGTCGTTTAGTGGCAGTTGGATTTATGACATAAGACCGCGATGGCAATTTGTTATGCTGTTTATTTCTCACAATGTTCGAACGGCTGGTACAGTCTATCTCATGAAAAGTTTCCATTTTTTGTCAGATGTGTGAAAGTAGTTCTGTGTAAACATGTGCTCATCACCTGATTGTCAAAGCATGTCATACACCATGTGATTTATATTTGTTTGTGTCTTGTTTCCACAATTTCAACACTTTGATTTTTATTTAGGATAAATTAAATACATGTTTATTCCTCAAGCTCTAAATACTTAAAAATTTCTGAGACATTTATTAACCTATTTTAAGAATTTCTCATCATTCTAAAATAATTCTTGTGAAATTGTATTTTAGGATTAGTTATAATTTTCATATTAACTCATTCACTACACTATTAGAAATTATGTTTTGCTATCTAGTTGTATGATAGCAGTACTATACTGTATTCTGCACGAAGCAATATGAATTTATTTTATAATACTCTTCAGTACCAATATACTGGTATCAAATAATAAAACTCATCTCAGTTTTTTATTTCACGATACCAGTTTCAAATATTACATTTTACTAGTACTTTGCCTGAAAACTCGTGAACTATATTTTGCCATTTATGTTATCGCAAAGCAAAAAAGAGCAGACAGGTTTTAATTTTGCAATTCTGTACCAATTAACTGGTATCAAATCGTAAAATTAAATGTGCCTTCTTTTTTTTTTTATGTTGCGATGCCAGTTTAAAACAATACATTTTTAAGTGCTGTTTAACTGAAAATTAAACCTATTCAGCAGACAATGCCAACTAAATATTTAAAAAATAGAAAACTCATTTACTGTACCAGTTTACTATAGTACAAAAGTATTTAGTAGTAAAACAGAGTGCCTGTTTTGTTCTACAAGAAAATACAAATATAATTTTTAAGTGATTTACGTAATTGTATCCTGTTTACGTCGGCATTACAAATAGACTGATACCCACAAAACTACCTTTACTTTAATAATATCTTCATAAAATTCCGTTAAGGGTAAGTAATATACAATGCAATTAGACCTCGTAAAATTACCTTACACCACTATTATCCATCTATTCTAAATAATTCCAGAAGAATTATTCCAATATCGGACATCGCACATTTTTTGTTCACTTACACAATCTGAAATTAATGTCAAACACAAAACCCAATACGTTACAGTTAAAACCACCTAACACTATTTTTAATTAACGCCTGTAATTTGCACAGCAATATTTCAGATAGCACTAATAGTGTTTCCTTTATTCTCAATCACTGGGGCACCAATTAAATAACACTTGTACTAGAAGTGCTACAAGTTGAAGCAATTCATATTAATTGCCACTGTAGTTTCCTAACGTTTCAAAATAATCTAAATTATCGTAAAAGGCGGTTTTTGTTGTTTTCCCATTATCCTTATTTAACAGCGGTCTCATTCCCAATAGGTGGTTTGGGATAACTTAAACACTAGGCCCTACTGCAACCTAGTTATATATTTTCTTTTCAAGTAATTTATAAATTTTGCAGTTTTTAATGTAAAGCAACATAAATAGCAATATAAGTGTGTAAATTATTGTACGGAAACCAAAAACTGACGTCTTGGGTCACAATAAATACTATCTTTAATGATTATTTTAGACAGCAAAGTCTTCAGAAGTGCTCATTTTATCACAACCCACTTATATCAACACTTCCGAGTATCATATAGGAAAAAAGTCCCCCAACATAAAATTAAAAAAACTAAATATAATCAGACATTCAACTACCAATAAAGTAAACATTTCTGTTAGATTTTGAAAATAACTTGTATGTGTTTACGTTGATGATGTGCTCATATAAGTCGTAGCATAATGCAAAAAAATTTCTTGACAGTGTCTTGATAATACATATAGGGTACACATACTCATCGGTCAATAAAACAACATATCTGTTGAAGGCCTCAGAAAAAAAATTCCACACTCTATGCTGATTGCTGAACAGCTGACAGTAACAGTGAGACTATATGTCATAAATGACCTTTTGAGGTCTTGGTAAATAATGGCGGCACTCAAACAGAAATTCCACAATTACACCACCGAGTTTTGACACTTCACTACAAAAGTACCTTTGAACTAGTCTAAAATTTAAGACATAAAATTTATATTGTTAGCATATACTGAATGAAGGACTATATAGATCGTAAAAATAGTGATGGTCTAAAAATTAAACTTTCTTGTTGGGGCTGACTCTTATTCAAAAATCCTGTAACAAGTTCCTTATCACTCTCTGATGACCATTCTGGAAATTCCAGGTCACGTACAATAGGCGTGACTTCGAGTTCCATACTATTATTTGCTGGTTCTGTGTCACTTTCTAGAGGAACTGCTAGAGGCTCCACATCACTGGTAAAAGCCAAGTCGTCATGTCATAGTCATTGTTGTAGTCGTCGTCATCATCTCCAACATGTATTATGATGGGTTCAACAACTGCACGGCTGTCCCATGTTACCTCCTGCGACCAATCTTCCAAATTAAGTTTCTCTACATGAGAATCATAGTTGTTCTACCTGCAACCAGATGTTGGAGTAAACTGAAACTGTTTGTTATATTCTTAGCTGAACACGGCTAATTTATTTTATTTTCTTGTTTTGTTAATTATTGTATAATGCTGCAATGTTCAGTATGAACTATTTTGTTAAATCATGACTTTCTAAAGAAAATATAATGTAATACAAAATACACATTCTGCACAGAAAAATTAACTGACTTACTTTTCAACTGTAACTTGCTATATCGCCTTTTCCCAGACAGATAGAACAGAGCTTTATCATTAAACCACTTGCCTTGTCCAGCATGTGCCACACAATACTGTTTGCACTCACTCTACACCATTTCAAATGGATTATACTGGCAATGGTATGGAGGCAAGCCCCAAACTTGATAACACACTGCATTTATTATCTTGTCAACTTTGAACCTATAAAAATATTTAAAAATTTATATGTAATCAATTATTCACAGATGTAAGTATAGTGGCACTTTCAAACTAAATTTAGTTTAGTATTCTTACAATTTTTGTAGCTGATACTGCAGTGCAATAGCCAACAGTTATCCTCGAAGTGCTTCTGGGGGATACTGGACGGTGTTGTCCGTCAGCCACTTCAATAGTTCTGCTTTGGTACAGTTAGTGGATGGTAATCTCTCTGTCTACATAAAAACAAAACGCAAGTTTTATAAAGAGAGCTCTGAAGTTAAAGTACTAATTGCGAAGTAGCCTACGGTGACATTTTGTCAGTACAAACCTCTTAATACAAAGTACTGTTGTTTCCCTTCCCCACACAAGATGACAAACCAGACAAAATTTACTGGTTAGTAAAAAATGTCTTTCAATGTAAAAAAATGAAATTTACCTAGTGAAAAGAAGTATTTGTGACAATCTTTGAATTTTGAAGATGAACACACAATAATTAAGATTCCAGAGACTTTGTAGAGATGTCGTTAAAAACATATGTTATTTACAAATTTAGGTTTCTTCAGGTTTCTATAGACGTAATTAATTCCTTTGTAACTTAGTATTGTGCTATGTAGTTTAGTATTTTGCTATGTAGTTTCATGGGAAATTTTTTATAACAGTGAATCACAGAAATGGTATGTTGCTGTTAAGTTTGTGAGATGCTGTTGTATGAACTTTTAGTAAATAATATATATGATATTAAATGAAAAGGTATGTACTTTTTAATTAGATACTCTTAACAAAGAAAAAGCAGAAACAATAAATACAATACATTCTTTTAATAAGTTACATTTCAGACATCTTTCTTCAAACAAATACTTAACCTCCTACCTGCACACTATGGTAAGGTGCATTATCAAGAATGACAGATGGCTCATCCAGGAAAGGCATAATTGCAGCCACTCTTCAAACATTTCTCCATTCATGTTTCCATGATAATTGCCACCTTTATTTGCAGAGGAAAATACCATTTATGCAACATCAACAAATACAGTACGTGACCATGCGTAACGCACAATAAAACACTTCCCTTCATCAAGGTTCTTCCGCTTGCACGTTGAAACTGTGTTATCTCGCCAACTCTTTGTTGGATAACCTAAGAACAGGGATTTATAACCATAGTACACAATATAACTTGCAAATGGATAATGGACATTGAGGGAATATGGTCATAAACAAGAAGAAAATAAATGTGCATAAGACGAGGAAGATAGTGCACACCAACGATACATATTGATAGGATGGGCAGGAGATAGTAGAAACCGTCGAATATAATTGCCTAGGAGTTGTAGTGCAGGGTGACATTAGGTGAACAAGAACAGTAGTTATGAAAGGAAGGAGGGCGTTGGATATGCTGGGAAGGGTGCTGAAGGGAGTCAGCTGAGGTGAAAGAAAAGGTGAATTGTACAGTGGTTCGGCCAGCGTTAGAATATGCGGCAGTATAATTAGAACCATTTATGGAAGTGGAAGTGCAGGATTTGGAGAAGACACAAATATGGGCAGCGAGGTGGGAGAAGGATAAATGGAAAAGGCATGGGAAAGATGAAAAGTCAGCCTTTGGATAGATTTTATCACCAAGCAGTATCCCAATTGTGAGGGTTAGACACATTAAGTAATGTTTTTTGACAATATCATTACTTCTTTAAAGATCAGGGTATAACTTAAGTATAACATCAGTATAAAGTTCATTGTGTATGTTTAGTATTTAACCTGCATTAAGTTAAAGCAGTTAAATGAGACTATAACTACATAACTTAGCATTACTGCTGCACTTGCCTTTTCAATAGAACCATGTGTAGTAAAAAAAACAAAATGGAAGCCTTTTTATTTGAATTTGTCAAACTGCCTGAGAAATTTTATTCTGCTGGCAGAATTTTTACAGTCCTCAAGCAATGCTCTTCTGCCATCAGTACATTGCCATGAAAATCCCAGCTCCTTTAATAAGCGGTGTAATGTTGACCTGCTTCCAGAGAAACCAGTTTGTTCACTTTCTATAATTGCTGAGTGAATGCTGTTCAGTGTTAAATGTTCTCCTCTATTATAAGAAGTAATTCAATAACATAATTTGCTTAGTTTTTAAATTTCTAACAATTTTTTTATACAAACCTCAGTTTTGACCCTTCCTAACTAGATTCATTAAGAACAAAAAATCTTAACAAAACCAGTTCCAATACTAAATTGGCAATTCTTGAAAATGATGACCACAAAATACATCAATATTTTGACTCTTCCTTGGGCATTTACCTTTTCCACACCCCAAAGTCAGCAATTATCACACTGCTTTATACACGAAAGGATAACAGCACTGTCGTTATAGAACCTTTGTATTTTTTTTTTCCATGTTCCCATACATCACTGGTATACTCTGAACTTAACAAACACACAAAACTGGTGAATATATAGAATTTTGAATTTACAGAGAATTAGCAATTGAAAATGCATACGCACTTCTCTTTTTTATGAGGAGTTAGAAAACTATGGTTAAGGTGATTTCATACATTTCTATGAAGAGTATCAAAGGGCTTTTTTTAGGTTAGAAAGTTAGGTCTACAAATGTATTTGCGAGTAATTTTGCATAAATGCAATAACTTACATGTGTCATTTGAGAATAAATTGGTTAGTACTAATGGAAGTATTTTGTTTAACCTTTTATCATACCAATTGTTTTACATATTTTGGTCTCAAAATTTTCAATTTTTTTTTATTATTGAAATTAAAAGTACGTACATGGAATAATTTGTCACATAAATTTAATATTTGTTCATCCAATAAAATAAGAGATATCAAATTGTCAAATAGCACAATTTTAAAACTCCGAATATATTCGTTAATTTGATTCGGGATAGTTATTGAACACTGGGATGCATCTAAAATACAGTGGAGAAGCTTTCAACTTGAATTATAACTATTCAAAAACAGGAAAACCCTATACATAAAATATTATAGCATTATAAGCCAATATAAGAAACAGTTTAACCACATAAACCCTGAATATACTCATTCATAACCCCCCGGGTAAGAAAAAATTTAAAATTGTTGCTATACAACATTAGTACACATCTAAAACACTACATGTAAGTTACTCATATCAGATACAATTATACAAAACCAACAAGAGTTTGTAGATAAAATAATACAGATATACAAAATCTGAATATACTGATTATAACACCTGTTGCGAAAAAAATATATACATATAAAATATGCGGCTTTATAGCATTGGTATTGAAAAAATTTTCACTGAAATAACTACACAAATCCAGAAAAACATTTTACATAAAATAATATAGCCATACAACCATTCATAACACCGGGGGTGTAAAAAAAAAAAAAGAAAAAAAAGTACAGTAGTTATGTTGCAAAAATGATAAGACGTCTAAAACACAGTGAAAAGCTCTTCACTAGAAAACCAAAATACTCAAGTCCAGCAATATCTTGTACACATAATACAATAATCAAATAAGCACTGAATATATTATGTCATAACACTTGGGGTAAAAAAATATTGTAATTATTTTATGTTGGTAGACATGTAAACACTTCCAAAATACAGTTACAATAGTGAAAATGCAATAAAAATTTCAGGCATAAAATATTTGAGACAGTATTACCCCGAATATAAAAAAGTTATCGAATTCATTTTGGGTTGAAAAGAAAAAATGACAAATGCTTAAAATCCAACAGTTTGACAAATCTGCCCCAGGGTATTTGCGAGCTCTGAGCTAAATGTTTGTCGCAGTGTGAAATGCTTTGAAGCATGGCACAATGCAAAGTGCTACATCACATTCTTCGCACATGTACCTCGATTCCCTTCTGACTTTCTTGCCCTTCTCATCACGAACACGGCTGCACATACCACAAAGTCTTGTG
>PNEQ01046655.1:12849-36160 GCA_003012365.1 Medauroidea extradentata | reverse complement strand
AAATTCCATACGACTTAATAAGTGCATGCCATGTACAGCATTGAAGGAGAAAACCAATTAATCAGAAGTCACATAACTCTAATGAGATGTGATCTATGTTTAAAAATTTGCATTATTTCAACAAGTTTTGATGCTAGGGAAGGGGTAATGCGTATATGTGCCCTTCAAACGGGTCTATGGATTCCCAGCAGCGAAAATTTCACGCAATCCCACCGGGACTGAACCCAGTTTATATAAGGCTTAACGTCTCGTCGACATCGAGGTCATTAGAGATGGCATCACACAACTTTGACACAATGACAGAAACTGGCAGAATGAACCATTCCAGGCCAGCATCCCAGTTTACATAAGTTTCCCACTCGTTGTAGGACAAAAACTCCTGTAACCACTGAGTTTAATCCTATAGTAACAAAAATTGGAACGTTAAGTTAATTCGAAATACCATCTGTAAAAAATTATTTAATAAAATATTTTAACTATTTTTATAGCTTCCATTACTGATGTACTATTGTCATCCACTTAATGGAAGTTGTAACGTTTGCTTACTTCTGTTTACATGCTTAAGTAGTTTAATAATTTTGGATAGTTTGGTACGTTTTCGTCCCTTCGTAACACCTTGGCGCCACTTGGACATTTTTGCTGAACACTTACACGATCTAGAAACGGCATATAATACACCAAATTCTGGAACACTGAATGTTACTTGGTTACTGTCCGCGCGCCAGCTCTGAGTCCCTGGCGGGTATGCGTTTTTCGTCCGTAAACACGTAAATACCTAATACGAGGCAGATATGTCGACACACGTACTAACCGCAGTAACGTCGTAAGTTAGGAAGTGTTTGCCACTGTGTTACAGTAGCGTATGTGACGTTTAGGAGAGATAATGCATACACGCCGGGGACAGAGCTGGCGCACACACAGTACGTGCACAGCCTAGTTTGGCAACAATGCTACAGCCTAGGAACAGAATGGTGTGATGGAAAGAGACCGATAACTGTCCAGTGGGAGGGGAGGGAGTCGGGAAAGAGCATGGGGGGGATGTGGGAGGGATGTGAGGAGTTGACTAACACCACGTGATCAAGTATGCTAGTGTGCTGCTCTCCTTTGTGGATCTGCGGAACTATTTCAGCTACGAAGAGAAATGATTCTCTAAACACACAACAGATGTGTTAGTATCGGAAACCTGAAACAAGATGGCGGGGACTAATTTCCCTTAAAGACCGCCATGTAATATCATTAAACGGCCCATAGAACCCGAAGTTTTACCGCAATATAGATTGATTGATGAGTATGGAAAGTATTTTTTCTTGTATAACTATTAAAATCAGTGGCTGTGTTCCAAGGCGTGCGATATTAGCAGCGACTATACGCTTTGAGCAGTTGTGTTGTTGCAAGAGAGACCAAGGTGTATATATTATATATACCTTGCCTCTTGTAAGCTATTGGCTGTGGAGTGTTCCTCACCATACTAGTGAAATGGTTCTTCAGACAACTCAGTGTTGCGTATAGTCATTGCTGGGCACCGCACACCTCGGAACACACCACGCGATGCCACTGATTTAAATGTTTCCAATGTGTTCGTCTACGAAAAGAAAACACATCAAACTATGTCTCTATGGTTTTAAAAATGCTGTTAGTTAATTAATAACATGACTACCAAGCTCCTCTTTTCATTTTGCTGTAGCTGAGAAAAAATATCAAACGTAACCGTAGAACAAAACCATCGGAACCTGAATTTGACTTTACTACATACTTTCTACAAATAAAATAACAGAGCCATCGCTTGAGGTCCAGTTGAAAGTCATTGTCTACGAAAACAATGTACTCTTCTTTAGTCATTCGAGCCTTTACGGCGTGCCTCAAACGTAAAAATAAATATAAATTATTAAAAATAAAATTTAAAAAAAAAAACTTAAGTCCGCAAACTCTTAAACAGATTTTTTTAGAACTGAACTATGTACCATGCCTCCTTAAGAGTGCGTGGTAGATAAATAAACGCTGAAAACATAAATCGATTTATATGCTTTTTCGAAGCCAATATGGATAAAATACTCCATGACAATCCTAGATAATGATTTTCCATCTTTATTAGTAAATATTTATCAGAAATTACTAATTCGTTACGCGTGATCTCTTGCGTCGCAGTTAAGGGGTATTGATCCCTGCCACCTTGCATTTATCTGTTTCTTCCTGATAACTTCTGTACAAGTCGATGTATCAAAATTTTTGCCACGGCATGGCATAGATAAAAACTTAATCGATTTTCTGTAATTGCTGGAACCAAAAATATATTCATTATTTTGCAACGGGAAACAGCTGAAAAGGAAAAATTGCTTTATTTACGGGAGCGACTACAGAGGCCGTAACGTTAACAGAAACAATGCCATATGGATTCCAAAAAGTGAATGAAACAATAAACTATGCCTTGTCAGCGTGAAAAAAGTAAAACAACGTGTCTATTCCCTGATTTATAAGAAAAACCGTAAAACCGATCTGACAGGGATCAATCCCCCTTAAATGTACGAGGTTCCGGCGTCAGAGATTGTGCCTCAGAAGTTCGTAACACTGGAAACTATTTTGTTTAAAACGTTGGCTAAAATTATTGTCCAGGATTGCTATTGTATTTTTGCAAATTGACTTCAAGAAACCTACAGTTATAGATGACTGCATTTAGCGCTGAATTATGTACCACGCCCTCTTAACGTTAAACAAATGTGTTGTCTACGACAGACGGAGTATAGCCAGCTCGTCAGCTAGTAAACAATGTGTCGGCTTGCGGCAACTAACGAGTGCGTGTTTTGTGAGGGAGATGGGAGGGTGGACCCATCTCTCACCGGGCGCAGCTACCGCGGCCTGTTCCCGGCATTCCTCGGCCAATTACAGGCCTGCGTGTTAAACACGTGATTACGTGACCGCCACGTGTGTGTGGGGAGGGAGACTTAACCCCCCTCCCTTCACGTGGGGAATCCAAGTCCAAGGACCAGGCCGGCCACCTGGGGCGGCGCGACCCCGGTGGCAGGACTGCCAACTGCCCCGCCACCCGGCCCGTCGTCCGCTCGGGCCTGTAATTGGCGGCGCGCCGTGTTTCACCCCGGGCGACACAGAACAGCAGGCCGCACAGAAGCGAAATTGCCCGGCCGGTACCTCTGATGTAAGTATTATTTCACAGCGCCGCGTTGGGCTCTCTGCTGACAGGAGCAGACGTGCGAGGAAACTCCAAACTCAGAAATAATTAGAGATGATGGTTTATCGCGGGAAGACTTGACTATTTGCTGGATTCCAAGACACGTTCAGCTTACTAGATTATTACTGGCTTTCTCTTGTACGTGGAGCTGTTACCCCATTTGACTGAACCAATAAGAATCCCGCTATTGTTGGTCTGCAGACAGCTACGTCGTGTCGAACGTACATCACCAAATCATATATGTTGCAAGAAACTAGAGTGTTTTCAAGGTTATGTTGGCACAAAATATTTTCGCGATATTCCATCATCTCTAGAAATAATATATCGATGATAACAATTGGATGACACAATTTATTTAAATTCCCTGAAAATTACACATTAAGGCAGCATCTGAATTCCATAGTGTAGAATAACAAGATTTCACATGGACAGCGGATGTCAGATACAAGAATATATACAATAGGCCTACCATTAGGACACAGTAACTAAAATTTCCACTATTGAGACGGGGAGGGGGGAGACGTAATGATTGCTTTTCCAATTTTCATCAATTAAGTTCCATAGTAACCATCTTGGATAACAGAGTTTTGCTTTTATGGAATGACTCTCAATTACATATTAGGCCTAAATTACTTTTGCTTACGTATTACTAATTTTTATGAATTAATTTTGAAATTCAGAGCCAGTACTGACATCAAGCACTAACAGAACTTTTTAAGTTTAAATGAGCTGGCTGTTATCTGTATTTACTGATGTAGGATTCTGAAATCAGTATATAATTACTTAATCTCCAATTACGATTAGAAAGACGAAAACCGTTAAGATATGTAAACATATTATATAATCTTAAAATAACTGTTAACGCATTATCTAACTGCTGCTTAGCTTTCATTTTATATAATTAACGTAGAATTTATATTATTGAGCAGTTTAACTAAAATCACGATTTAAAAAAAAATTCTCCCTTAAGCGGTGGAAACATGAGTTAACTGGTATAAAATTTGTAGCAATGTCTAGTATAGTGCTATATCAGAGTTTCGCACGTATTTAGCATACGACAATTAAAAAAAAATAAAATGTTGCTTGCTATGTTAGAGGGCTTCAAAACGCTGTTTGTAATGTGCGTGGTATCGTGACAGTAGCAGTTCACACCTGTCCATAAATGTGTATTTTCATTTTGTAAATTCGAGAAATAATGAACGCACGTGAAATAGTCATGTATAAAAGCGAATTTGCAAAAAAAAAAAAACTGTGACACATTTTAAAAGTATTTGGCGCATTTGAGGTACAAAATTGCAAAAGTCACGACACAGATCGTGTATCACTCTTTAGCCTGACCTCTAGGCGCAAGTATTTGAACTGACATGCAGTCTTCTCGCCAACATCGCGTTTGTGTGGGACGTTCATGGGTGATTCTATCATTTATTTTATGACGCTATGTTAAAGATAAATGTGTATTTATTGTACATGCCTGCAATTTTTTATACGCACGGAAACGGGGAAGGCAATAAGTAGACTTAAACCGTCCGTCAAACACCTCAGGACTAAACTAGCGTCCAGTGGTTTAGTAGACTGTTTTTTTCAGTGGGACATCAAGCGATGATCCTGTTGTTTTATTTATGGATATGGAAAGTATGAGGTAAAAACCAATGCAGGTTTCTTTGATTTTGTTTTACGATTACGACTGATATTTTCTCAACTACAGCAACGTGAAAAAGTGATTTTTATCACTTTTGAGAAGCTTGGTAATCATGTTTTTAATTAACGGACGGCAGTTTTAAAATCATAACGACACAATTCGAAGCGTGTCTTCTTTTCGTAGACACACTCATTGGAAACATTGCGACGGTCCCCTTTTTTTGCAACACACTATTGAGTCGGGGAAGGCGAAATAATAACTCAGGCAAATCTAGCTAAATTAGTCTCGCGTACCGCCACGTCGCTCACAGACATGGAGAGAGTTGTACTTCTGCTGAACTCGATAATATTATGTAAGCGACGCTTACGTTTGCCCTTGCAAATATTTAACGTTAAGTATTTTTATTGAAATGTTTCGACGAAGTGGCCGGATAGGACGCCAACAGCTCCTTCCGCGCTCACCTTTACTTCTCTCCTTCAAATCTCGACGACGACTCTTACATCTTAACATTTGGTGGGAAAAAGTCCCCAGTGTACAATAATCCTTGGGCACGCCTTCCAGCCAATGAAAACCCTGGACTACCTAGCTCCGCCCCTCGTGAGCAAAACGTCGCGCTACCCTTGACCGTTGTTTATTTGTGTTAAAGCTTAATTATTACACATTTGTTGACATACCCTTAATTGATTACAAAATATTATTTTTCATTGATTAGTTATAACTATACTGACACAGATAATTATTAAAATAAATAAAAGAAATCCCCACTGCCGGGTTGTTACAGTGGTGCTGTGGCAGAAGGGGGGGGGGGGTGGATGGAAAGAGGGGGGATGGGGCTGCCAGCCGGCCCAGACCTTTTGTGACGGCAGACCACCCCCTCTCTTGACTCCGAGGCACTTGATTTCTATTTACTATTATCTACTAAACTAACCCTAAACTACTTAAATCTAATATTACCAGTAAATTACAATTATTTTCCAGTACCTATGTATCACGGCGGTTAATTTGATACCCGACACGAGGTATCTACAGTCAAAAATGTCCTTTTCTTCAATTTACATAATTAAGTGTACTGAGATATATGAAAGTTCCACTTTGGCTCGTCACAACATTTGTAATGGTTACACAAGAAGTAATGCTTTCCCTACCACGCTACAGTACTGCTAACGCGCCAGGCCCACTATAGTGTTAAAAATTACTGCAAAAATATTTCCGCCATATTTGTCAGCTCTAAAATATTCTTTAATGAGTAGCAGTGAACGTAAAATGGGTACAAACACTCGCAACCTTCTTAAAATGCAGTTCCGAAGCAGGCATCACTTACGTGCGGTGTCCTGAAAAATTCTCGGTTTCATTTGGGCACAGGCTAGAATTCCAACAACTATAAGTTTGTGTCACTTTCGCAATTGAATTTTGGCTTATTTGACACTTCCTGGAAGTCTCTGAGCCATTAATAAAAAATATAACTAATACAGTCGTATACCTCGGGACAGTGGCGGCTCGTGGGTTGTTGCCAGGTGGGGCTGCAGATAGTCGGAACTGTATACTCTTGATGAATGCGCCGTAGACCAACGACCATGAAATATTTGCCGGCTACTAGATGTGTTGTGACCACTCAGTAGTAAGGCGCACCTGCACATCAGCGTGTCAGTGGTTGTAGAGTCAACCAGCGCACAACCCTGTACAGCTCTTGGCAACTGCAGCCCTACCTGGCAACAACCCACGAGCCGCCACTGCCTAGGGATAGGAAAAATTTGCGAGCTCAATAACCTGCATACTAGAATCCAACGTCCTATGCGCACTCAAGCCCCGTCTATTCGTTCATTGTCTGCTCTCTGAATGAATAGCAGGTAATGGACAAATAGTAGGGCTTCGGTATATACAGAATAATGGATTCTAGTGTGTTGGTCGTTGAACTCGCGAAATATTCCTAGCCCTACACCACTTTAACAGCAAGCAGTTAATGAGCATCTGCTGTCTGCTTCAGTTCACATATATTCTTGCAGGCTAGCCTATAGGTCAGAGAACCCGCAAAAGTTGCCGGTCTCTAATTATGTGCGATGAGAAGTTTTTGAATCTTCTAATAGTGGCCGAAGCTGTGCACTCAGCTCGGCGGCCTGGGAAATGTAACGATACAGGACTATACGCACTGTTCTCTTGCACAGCTGAATTTCCTCTGGTTTGTCTAAACTTCAAAATGTGGCCATGTTTTTAAACGAGATTTTAGTGTGGCTAATATACCTGATACTGCTGTGGTGCAAGTTTATCTTGGAGGTACTCCTGATTTCTATACTGTCTTACAGTGGCGGCTCGTGAATTGTTGCCAGGTAGGGCTGTACAGGGTTGTGCGCTGGTTGACTCTACAGCCACTGACACGCTGATGTGCAGGTGCCTCTTACTACTGAGTGGTCACAACACCTCTAGTAGCCGGCAAATAGTTAATGATTAGAGTCCCGGATATTTTGCGGCTTCAACGAGCAGCAGGCTGGACTCCACAGTCCTATGTACATTCTGTCTTCTAAATACTTGTACATTGGCTGCTGCTCCAGTGAGTGAGCATTTGAACATTTGACGACGTAGCGCGGGAGTCACAGAGTGTTTTTATACATGTCCGTCATTGGTTCGGACTTTCGGAGTCCTCAAGGTCACGTATAATAAACAATGACCCGATCAAAAACCGTTTCCAACATATGCATGACTTAGAAATCCTTCCTCTCCTCAGTTCAATCCGCGAAATTTCCGGGACTCTAGTCATGACCGTTGGTTTACGGCGCGTTCATCAAGAGTGTACAGTTCCGACTATCTGCAGCCCCACCTGTTAACAACCCACGAGCCGCCACTACTGTCTTTAATTCCTCCACTGCTACCTCCCATTACTGCCTGACTAGATTAATTCTTCCGACCTGGTTGAGAGGACATGTTGTCCCTCAAAGTCGGACATGGTCGTCACACCCATCTATTCAACCCTGACTGACGACGGAACCTCGTATTGAATATTTGTATCTCTTGTGATTAAAACACAAAAAATCGCATATGGCCTATGTGTAACATATTAACTATAGAATTTAAATTTTATTAAACTGCTTGACGTTTCGATGGTGTTATGCAGAAAGGACTGTATAGGCAGTTCGGAATAAAGTGAGCACTCGAAAAAGTCCTACTAAAGATCTATTTCCAGCCAATTCGTATCTTTCCGCGTGTAGCAGCTAACGACGGGAAAAGTCTAACCTCCTGGGTCTCGTCACTTTATGTTTGCGCGTGTGAGCTAAATTGTTCAGTCGATAGGTACATATACAGTTTGATAAAAAAAATAAGTTTATTAATCGTATAAAATACAATTATTATCGCTGTCGGTTGATTTTGTTTCGGTATTGTTGTATTTAAATACGAATAAACACGGAACTATGATATTTCGTTGCCAACCATATAAGCAGTAAAGTGACTATAGGTAATGGTAAACTGTATGTAGTAACAGCTAGTGATATTTTTCAAAGGTTAAAAATTTAGTGTTCACTTTATTCCGAACGGCTTATACCAACTTTTAATGTTGGTTTCTATTGATTTTTTTTTATATATTTCTAAGACGTCGCTTATGTTTCCTACATGGCAGTATACAAAAAAAGTTGAAATCTAAATCCTATAGTAAAACTTCTGTGTCTATAATGATAATCATTATTGATGTATAAGTACGTGTTGGCTAGTGAATAAAATTACTCTATAGGTGCATGTCTGCAAATGTGAGCAATGCACCCTTAATTCTCAGTTTATGGATAGAGACGGAAAGTTTTCGCGAAAATATTTTTGCACTAATTTTTTAAAGTGGCTTTTACATGCACACCTGCAGCTGTGCTCCGTGGTCAGCGATTGAATGTTTTAAACGTTCAGCGTTTTGGGGTTCTACCTGCGAATCACAGACATGTATTGTCGTAGTAGTAACCTGACTCTGATTGGCACAGCCAAGTCAGAGATGTCCCTGCACCACGGCCGTAGAAGAACAGGTCTGGACACTCGCCTGGAAACTTGACTCCCTTGTTGTGTGGCTGCAGTTTACCAAGTTATCGAGAGTGTTGTGCGTCTTTGGCGCTGCACTCAGAGCGGTCGGACTCAAACTCCGCCCACTTCATTCCCACTAAAATATACAATTTATCAAAACGTATTTTTTATCAATTTATGAAATACTTCCTTCGCTCACAAATTTAAGAAAATGCTCCAGCAATATTTATTTACTTTATAAATTTAACGATGGAAAAAAGTGGGCGGAGTTTGAGTCCGACCGCCCGAATTACAGCGCCAAAAATACGACATTCTCGGTAACTTGACGAACTACAGCCAAACAACAAGGGGGTCAGGAAAAACACATTGGTAGATCGGCGAGTGTCCAGACCTGTTCTTCTACGACCGTACCCTGCACAAATCCGTGCTGCCGATGCAGATGTGCACGCACATCTTAAAAACATAGCGGTGCAAAAATGTAAAAAAATTATTGTTCCTCTTTATGTGTGAGTCTTCAGAATTTATACTCTTCTCTGATTTTAGAATTACGTAGTATGGAAGTTGGCATAGTTTTTTTCTGTGATTGATAACTCTTTTGTCTCGGGAATAATGTCGACGGACTGTGTACGGGTAGAGTAAATTCTACTACAGGTTAGAAAGAAAATGTGTTTTCTTATGGGAGAGTTTGGCACAGGGACAATTTCTGCCGCTTGAGCGATGGTATCGCTTTGAGGTGTAATCTGACCAATGACAGAGCTTTCGTGCATTTTATGTTACATGATGTCGACAATGGTTTGTTTCCACTTTAAAATTAAATTAAACGACTTCTATAACTTCCCTGCCCAGTTAAACTTAAATTTACCACGATTTCGTATTTTATTAAGAGGGCGTGGTACATAATTCAATGCTAAAAGCATTAATCTATAACTGTAGGTTTATTGAAGCGAATTTGCGAAAGTTAAACAAAAGCAATCCTAGACGATAGTTTTAGCCAACGTTTTAAACAAAATTGTTTCCAGTGTTACGAACTTCTGAGGCACAATCTCTGACGCCGGAACCTCGTGCATTTAGCTGCGGCGCAAGAGATCACACGTAACGAATTAGTAATTTTGGATAAATATTTACTCATAAAGTTGGCAGATACCATTATCTAGGATTGTCATTGAGTATTTTACCCATATTGGCTTCGAAAAAAGCGTAGAAATCAATTGATTGTTTTCAGCGTATATTTATCTACCACGCACTCTTCGTTAGCGACAGCAGCGAAATTAGCGGTAGAATTGTTTCCTGCGCCAAACTGTCAGGTTTGTGACGTGTTGTATAATTAAGCTTAGTGAGGGTGGTGTTGAGACGCGACAGTGACAAATGGTTAAATGTAGCCGCTTGATGTGATGTAGCGGACCCCAGCTGCTGCTCTGTGATGGATGGCAGATGTATGTTACGCACGACTTACCACAACACCGGCAACAATACAATACACAACACTTGGCCACTCGACCTTATCCGATCACAGTCTGTGCGGAACAAAACATTTACATCTAGGACACCTTGCCTGCCTCTTTCTCCGCGTATTGCAAACAAACGTTTCCCTGCTTGTTATGTTGGCAGCCTGACCAGCGTAGCACTGTAAGAACACTTCCTTGATAGCAAAGAAAACCTGTTGTGAGTCAATTTAGCTTAGAGTACAGAAGCCTTGCTTTACCGCAAATAAAAACATGCCTATCTTTGGCAATTTCTTCCCTCGCAAAGTTTTATTTGAAGATAAATTTACTTTCTTCTTATCTCATCAGAAAAAAAATGTAACTATAGTATGTCTTTTACTACAAGTAAAACATTAAAAAAAAAAAAAAAAAAATGTAAGTTGGTAAGGAGTTGTGTATCCTGAAAATTCCAGATGACGCTGCAGCATCAGATCAATGTGGCCATGTTATTGTAATATCATGACGTCACAGGATACTACATTTAAAGTCTATCAGGCCGGTAGAAACAACTAGAAAACAGTTGATTATCTTCAAACGACAGAACCAAGTTTCTTTTATCGTAGCTAAGAATACTTTCGATCAAGTCATCATAAAAAAAAACTAAATCGGTTCATCCGTTTTTTTTTTGGGGGGGGGGGGGGTTAGAATTAAACTCAATTAACTGTAAAGCTAAATATGCTAAACAATTTTTGTAGTAGCAAAATGGTTTCGTTACAATAAGGGCGCTGTCTTGGGAGCTCTGACTTGATCAATTATAAGGCTTTATATCTTCAATTGTATTCTGTTGGACTAAGTCTCCATTCACGATCTTTGCTTTCGGACGAAAAGCATTGTCTGTACTGAGACAAGGAAAAGTACTGCGACAGGAATAAAAAAAATAGTAGGTGTTTTAACTGTGGCATAGTCTATGGCCGTTTCCGAATACTGGGTAAGAGATCCATAGAATATGCATTCTAGTGGATGCCGCTATTTTGGCTTAGTTTCCGAATTCTCATTAGGGATGCTGCTGCATCCCTTCATGCGCCCAGTACCAAGGGATGCGACGCCCGCATCCACTGTTGCACCCATACATCCCTTAACTTCGAAAATGTTGTCGTAAATTTTTATATTATTGATGTTTATACTGAACTGGAGCATTGGGTACAGTGTATTAGCTCTATTTGTTTTATTGTGGCGTATTAAAATGGATATAGCGTGTGTTAAAGGCAGTTTTGCTTCTAAGAGTGAATAAATATGACTCGAAATATAAAAATCGTTACACATGTTTACGATAGCTGCTATTTGGTCAACTACGTTACACACATTTATTATTTCACGAATTGCATTTTATATATGTATATGTTCATTGAACATAACATGTTCTAAACTATCGATTTATATTAACATCGCCGAACATAACTTCAAACAATACAAGGATTTCGTCTGCTGGAAATTGTTGACATTTCACGGAGACCCATATATGACAGAACTAAAGATACACCCTTGATGTATGATTTAGATAGAAAACGCTAGCTGTAAAGGAATTCGGATGCCATCCATCCCTCCATTGCAGCCATGCAGACAGTGGTCGCATGGACGAAGGGATGTAGGGATGCGAGAGCAATGGACGCATCCGCTGAATTCGGAAATAGTCTATGTGTACCTTTGGCAAGTACATAACAGCACCGAATTTAATATAACACGTAATTCCTTATACTTGCTTCCGCCTGTACGTTACAGGCTTAGAAGCGACAAAGCTGTAAGGTCGACCTTAAGAGGTATTGATCCCTACCACCTTGGATTTATCTGTTTCTTCTCGATAACTTCTGTTCCAGTCGATGTATCAAAATGTTTGTCACGGCAAGACATAGATACAAACTTAATCAATTTTCTGTAATTGCTGGAACCATAATATATTCATTATTTTGCAACGGGAAACAGCTGAAAAGGAAAAATTGCTTTATTTACGGGAGCGACTACAGAGGCCGCAACATTAACAGAAACAATGCCATATGGATTCCAAAAAGTGGCTGAAACAATAAACTATGCCTTGTCAGTGTGAAAAAAAGTAAAACAATGTGTCTATTCCCTGATTTATAAGAAAAACCGTAAAACCTATCTGACAGGGACCAATTCCCCTTAAAGCGTGTATCAAATGCCACATCGCAATTGCGAGCTAAGCATTGAACTAGCGTGCAAGATCCCGCCTATCCATTTTTACTACCGGGTTTTAAGCGGTGATAACATAAATTTAATTGGTGGAAAGTCTGTAGAAAAGTTCAGTACAAATTTATATCTGAGTTTCATCGATTAGTACATTTTTAAGTACGGAGGTCTGAAAAGGCAGTTCTTAACTGCGCATAAAGGGCTTTGGGTTTAAAATATGTTACAGTGTCTTTATTTTGCGTTTTAGGATGTATATTATTTTGATGTATCTGTTCCAGAAAATTTTGAAGTTTGGTAATTTTGTGTTATTATTTTTACAATATTTAAGAAAAAACTTTATATGTGGGCAATTCTCTGAGCTCTTTAGGATAGAGGTCTTATAATTAGAAATAAAGAGTTGAATTAAGTTATTGATTTACTAGCTCACAAAGCTTACAAAAATACACAAAACAGCAGTCAACTATTAACTTCCACAACACCCTTAATTATGCACACAATTACTGCTGTGTCAATGAAAAGTTAATTAACTTTGACAATTAAAGCACATAAAATGTCTACCATCAATTAATTAAAGACTACATATCACAATAACAATTCAGTCATATATCCAATCAACAATCTTTGAAATAGTGACAATGTACAACCTTAACAGTCCGAATTGGTGATGGCTCACCATGTGCTGCGCAGCACCCCGAGTGCACCACGGTCTTCACTCTTGAGGTCTTCGGTTCGACTCCCGTCGCGTACCTCCTTGTCCGTTGGCCCGCAGCAGCAGTCCTCTTGTTTCGCCCAATACTGCTCCGAAGGTATGTGCCTGCAGCCTCGCAGGAGACTCTGACGTCACCGAGATGTCTTCCCCTGTCTCTCTCCACAAGCATAGTAGCTTCCTCTAGCACGACCAATAGCGAACTTCCACCAAATGTGTCGATTCAGTGATTTTATACTCTGCGAAACAGTCGGGGATTAACTGCATTACAGGGATCTAAATATAGACAATGCATCATGCTTCGGACGTGACTTGAGTCCCGTAGGCCAGCCTCGCAGGGTAAAAGCGCAGTTGGAACAGGTCTCTATGATGTAGTTTCGACGTGACTTCCATCACGTAGCCGCCCGGCATGTTAGTCGTGGGCTAGTCCACAAAGTGTTACGAAACAGCTGCCGGCCACCCAGCCCTCAGAAACAGAGCTTGCAACATTATTATTATTAAATTTTGTGTCATAAAACATAAACAATTCTACGAAATTGTCGATTTTCTTATAAATCAATATATTTTAAAAAATCATTTATTAAACTTAAATTCAAAAATTGTAAAAATAGAAACATGGAGGAAAAATATTTTGTATATTCACTGTAAAACCTATGTTTAAGAGAAGTACTTAATATATGAGAAACTAGAGTAAGCATATTCGAAAATTTCGCTCAGCTATAAGGACCTGTATAACCAACAAAATCAATATGCTGCTGTAGTGCTTTCATTTATTGTTCAATCTTCGTAACAATTTATAAATTATTGTTTTGAAATCGAAAACTATGACGCAATTAGTAAACTTCATCCATGCTTCGTTATACACTAATCGATGTTTTGAATTGTACACATTAGCATAGTTTTGTTTGCTGTTATCGTTTTATTACTTCGTTTCAAAATTTTACTGCGTTAAGAGTATTGTTTTGAATAGTGTCAATTCCCGGTATTTCTAAGCAGCCCATTTTTATACTAATTAGATACTCTCGTTTCTAGTGTTTTCAATCTTTTCATCTATCTATAATCTAATGTGTTTTCTGACTCGTAAACAAGCGACAAGCTTTTACACTGAAATATACTATTCTCGTAATAAGTACAGAATTAATATGCTTGTGGCTAATATACCGACCATGCAACACTGCAAATGACTTGCTAACTTAAATATGTCACATTTATGTTGTCGTCCTTTAGCAGGTATAAAACAAAAATTAATAGATTTTTCTACTGTCAGTCAATTTTAAAAAAATTGCGCTTTTAATGACACGTGAAGACTTAGCATATAATACGCAGCCTGCATTACTGCGATAGGGATTCGGGCAGTGTTTAGATTAAAAACATGTACGTACAGTTACATAGGCTAAAGAATGCCAGTAGGGGGTGGGAATTAGGAAAACAATTAGGTAGAGGGAGGTACGACCTTTGGGATTTCTTAAAATTTTAATGCCAATGAAGTATTAAATTATTTTACATGTACTGCGAGTTTATTTTATTTTCCTTTATTTGTTGTTGACTAATCCCTTACGGGATCTTTCATGTTCTGTAGTTCGGTTTATAGATGTGATGACTACAACCAAACTAGGCTTGTTTTCTCTCTTTTTTTTGCGTTTTTCGTTTGTTTTTTCTTTGTCTCATTTCACTTCCGTAGAAAAACAGGTCTGGACACTCGCCTGGAAACTGGACCCCCTTGTTTGGCTGCAGTTCACCAAGTTACCGAGAATGTTGTGCGTCTTTGGCGCTGCAATCAGGGCGGTCTGGCTCAAATTCCGCCCACTTCCCTCCCACTTTTTTCCCATTGTTCACATTTTAAAGATAAACAAGTTATCAAAACGTATTTCTTTTTATCAAATTACGAAATGTTTCCTTCGCTCACAATCCTAAAGCATGGCTCCAGCAATCTTTATTTACTTTATAATGTTAACAATGGAAAGAAAATGCGTGCAGTTGGATCCCGATCGCTCTGATTGCAGCGCCAAAGACGCACAACACTCTCGGTAACTTCGTGAACTGTAGCCAAACAACAAGGGGATCAAGCAAAATACTTTGGTAGATAGGCGATGAGTGTTCAAACTTGTTCTTCTACGACCGTGATCTCATTCTAAGATTTCTGGGACGACATAATATTACAATGGCGTAAGTGCACAATAATACAGTACGTTATTCTGTTCCATTGCAAGACACATTCAAAGACATTACTGCTTGCAGTGGAAAATAATTTAAGATATTTGTCAAGAAAATATATTTATTTCATAGCGTAATGAGCAGATTTTAGACACAATTTATAATTATACTTCTTCTAAAAATAAAATTTACAACCTCTTGTTTGAGCATAAAGACAGGTTAAAGTCAAAATTTTATTGTTGCGATACCGTGTCAATTCAAAAACGAACACACCTAAAGAGGTAATACACTCTGCAGGGTATGTAGAGTTCATGAGACAGATAATTAAATATCTTATGTCACTTGTCGAGAGTTTTCTGCATTATAAAAAACGAGAAAATCAGGTGAATTTTCGTCGTTTCCATTATTTTTTTAGAATGTTAAAACACTTAAAACGAAGTATGTTAGTGTGTCCGAGGGCTTATCTCATAAATGTGAATTATGCTATTTGGTTTATTATCTATTTTATACTACTGATACGTTACAAAATCAGTAAAATTTAGATTTTGGCAAATAATTGCCCAAAAACTATACGACCTGTATTTTTGGACAAGCATTTCATCAGTGGTGGCGTCTAGAAGTTGGAACAGTATTTTGTATAGATAATGTAAAACACGAATTTTTTTTAAACCCAGAAACCTTTGCATATAAGTATCGTTACAATGAAAACAAAAACTAATTCCACTTTGAAAGTTGCCCTCCGCTTCTAGATAAAATTCACGCGAGCAAAATATTTCTTCCACGTCGACTTCGTATCTGCTTATTTAATCATTGACGAACTCATGGTAAGAACTGTATCGAAACACTACGAGCAATATTTAATGCGTAATTTTTTTCAGTCTTGGAACTCTAAACTCGTTTTGTAAGTTATAGGCTACCAGGATGAGATGAATGGGTCGGGTTGCATGAATATATTTTCCAACGCGGGTCGACATTTAAAAGCGCTCGAAGTTTGAGGTATCCTTCATTATCATGTAAATGGGAAAATCCTACAACTATGTAGTCTAATTTTGCTGGTAGTCGACAGTTTATTCGCAAACCTGTTTCACTAGTTTCATCCTTTGAAAAACGCGGTCAAGGATGACTGTACCCTAGCATGTGTGTGCTCTTTATTTTTTTTACTCTCGTATTAAAACCCTACCGTGGCCGTTTCGGTTTTCACTCTCCGTGGGTATCAAACTAATAAATTAAGAGGGCGTGGTAGATAAATGAGCGCTGAGTTCTTCAGCTGAGATCTACTAGTTTATTAAAGTCAATATAGAAAAACTACAAAACAACAATCCTTGATAATTATATTTGTGAACTTATGAGTAAACATTTGCCCGAAATGGTGTATGTGTTAAGCGTGATTTCTTTAGCCGCAATTAAATGTACGTGACTTCGACGTCAGAGGTTATTATTCGGAAATATGTTAATCGAGAAAAAATGTTTGCTCAGATAGTTGGCAAAAACTATTGTCTGGGATTACTACTTTTTTGATTTTTGCAAATTGGCTTCTAGAAACCTACAATTCTAATCTGACGCATTTAGTGCTGGATTCATAATAAGGGGCCGCGGATGAGGACGGCTAGCGCTTTAGCCTCCCACCAAGGCGATCCGGGTTCGATTCCCGGCGGGGTCGGTCCCCCGACTTTTGTGTGTGGAAATCGTGACGGACGTTACCGCTGGTTGGCAGGTTTTCTCGGGGGTGTCCCGTTTCCCCCTACCCTGCATTCTGGCGCTGCTACAAACGTCATGTCACGTCCCACCACTGCTGAGTTAGTTTGGTCACCGCTTAACATCGAGGTCTTCTAGCGCTGGTGAGGGTGACATGAGGTGGGTATGGAGCAGCACCGGAATGAAGGGGCGGGGGAAACGGGAGATCCCCGAGAAAACCCGCCGACCAACGACATCGTCCGGCACGATTCCCACATGCGAAAATCCGGGGACCGACCCCGCAGGGAATCGAACCCGGATCGCCTTAGTGAGAGGCAAATGGTCTGACCACTTGGCCACCGCGGCCCCCACCACCGCTGAAGACCTATATGTTAAACACTGACCAAAATATGTTCACTTTAGTGACATTATACATTTGTAGACAAGTTTCATCCAACTATATTTCTCTAGTAAATACATGCAGGCGGTTCGTGATAAAGTGAGTACTTTATGCCAGTCACCACTGAAAGTCTTATACAGATGAGTTGTTGACGAGAAGACCGCGCGCCAGCAGTGGCGGCTCGTGGGTTGTTGCCAGGTAGGGCTGTAGTTGCCAAGAACTGTACAAGGTTGACCCTACATCCACTGACACACTGATGTGCAGGTGCGCCTTACTACTGAGTGGTCACAACACATCTAGTAGCCGGCAAATATTTCATATTCGTTGGTCTACGGCGCGTTCATCACGAGTATACAGTTCCGACTATCTGCAGCCCCACCTGGCAACAACCCACGAGCCGCCACTGTTAGTCAGCTCAGCTACTTGGGCCCAGAGGCTATTGTGAGGGGTTATGCGCGTGCTGTGTCACCCTTACCGGTTCCACACTTCTAGGTCTCGAACCCGCCAAATATCTTCCCCCGGGCGGTCACCTTAAGGCAGTTCAAATAAGTCTGGTGGAAGAGGGGAGGGGATGGGCAAAATTTTAGCTCGAGGTGTGGAGACAGTAACCCGAGTGAACTTTTTTCAAGAGTCCGATATGTCACGAGAGTGACTTCTTGACTGATCGAGGGCTACTGGTAAGGACCTATCACACAACCAAATGTTCTTAAAATTTTCTTTAAAATTTGTTGAATTCAATTTCTTGAATACCATACGACGCCATGCTGACGTCATCACAACAGCCATTTTGTCTTCAATTTATTGAATGTCACGAATTTCGTCAAAGATTTTCGTTTGGAACATGTTAGAAATGTTCTTGAATCGAAATATTCGATAACCGATAATAGGTTTTCTTAAATTTATTATACTCAATTTCGTATAAGTTTGGATAAATCTAACAGCAACTTATGGGCAATAATTTGTAATATTTTGTTATTTGTGTCACTACACAAGATAAAATTTACAGTGCAAATGCTGAAATGGATATCTCGCGTTCATTTTAGAGCTAAAACATGTCTTGCAATGTGCAACAAATCACAAAATACTTAAAATTATTGCCAATAAGTTGCTGTCAAATTTATCCAAACTTATATGAAATGGAGTATAATTCAAATAACATATTAATTGTATTATATATGCTAAACAAACCATATTAAAAACAAATACGGTCATTAGGCCTATTTATTTTAAATAATATATAAAAAATAATAAGAAATTTTGTATTGACTGAACCAAATATATTTCTATCGTTTAGGACTAGTAGATATTTGTAAAATCACTACATTAATTATTTTGTACATCATTTGTTTATCAATTGCGTTGTAACTTTATAAGTGGTAGATGCAGTGTTAATTGAATCAGATTTCTTGAATCGTCGTGCTGATCAATAAAGTGAATTCAAGAAATTCAATTCAATAAATATTTGGCCGTGTGAAATGGATTTTACCAGACGAACCAGGCCAACTGGCGCAAAACAAAAATGTGAACATTAGACCTAACCACATCACAACGAAGTGAAATGGAATGCATAGTGTTCAAAATATCATAGGAACAAGCATGAAAATAACAACTTTGATATGTATTATAAATATTTATAACGTGTAAAAAAATACGCTGAAGTCGTCACATTTTTAAAACACTCAACAAATTAAAAAATATGACGGTTACTTTTTTTTATTTCCGCCATCTTAAAACCCTGAATTACACGCAGGCATAACCTGGTGATGCACAAAACCTGGTCACTTTTCTGAGCAAGCCTACCTTCATGGGCCGTAGCAGTGATTTGTCTGGAGATGGTGTCAAACCAACCTGATAGTTTTATAAATACCACTTTCCCCTTTAATAAAGCGGTGGTTTCGGGAGTCCGTCCTCCCTCCCTCCCACCGGAAAATTTGGGATTTCAAATGGCAAAGTGCTATTTCAGCTGTTCCTTATTAAATGTGAATATGCATGTGGTGCATATATTGATAATTTCATAAAGGTCAAATGTAGAAAATGTATTATATCAGTTCCTGTGTTACTTCGGAATTATTATTTTTTCTTTAAAAAATTTATACTTCATTGGGAAAGGGTAAAAAAGGCTGGGATATTGACCGCATGGGACCACCCCCTCTTGAACAAATCATTCTGTTAGGGATACCGCCACAGCTCTCAGCCAGCAGGCTAGACTGCAAGCGCGGAGCAGTGTTATGACAACACTCTGAAGGTTATCCTTATTATTGAAAGCAAGCTGACGTACATGGGTGGTTTTACCAATATGACACATTACATTATACGACAGGAACGCTATAATATCAGTGTTCTTGAGAATCAAAACGTTAAAATGTTGCACATGTGGACGAAGACATTACAAGTGTTCGAGATGGGCGCCGTTCATGTAAAGGCAGGTTTCAGCATGCACTGGAAGAAAAATTTTGTAGGAAGTCTTCCCTGTAAAATTATTTTGTAGTAACTATAAAATAATTTTGTGGTGGCCGCAATATTTTAGTGGTGTCAACAAAATGATTTTGTGATGACCACAAAAAAAAAATTGCAGGGTAAATACCCACAAAATACTATGTAGCTGCGGTAAAATATTTTTTTCCGTGCGTCTTCGCGTCGGTGCCCGTACACGTTCAAAAATTCCAGGCGTGTTCCGAATGCAGTGGCAAATATCCACAATGCGTTCCTATAGTTCGTGGACACTATCAACAGAGCTGTCATACACCAAAGCTTTTTAAATATCCCCACATAAAAAACAGTGTTGCAACATTGCCATGTTTGCACGTGTCCATACATCGTAACGGGAAAACCGTCGTTTTCTGAAACTATGTTTATTAGCATGACTTGCTTTTTTTCATCGCCCTCGACGCACCCATTTCGTTTGTACCTATAATCACCAAACATCCTGTATAACAAGGGGACAGGGTCGTTTTTCGGACCGTCAGCCAGGTCGGCTAGGAAGCCGTCGATCGAGGGCACGACGTCTGGGACTCAGCTCGTGACCCGGGGAGGTCACGACCGTGCTCAGGTGTGATTCCGTTTGCAAGTCGATAGCGACAATACTCAGTGGTAAGCCGCTTAGAACCGAGTTCCAATATATTTCTTTATAACCTCCCCTGTATTCAGTCCAAGATTGCACGACGCCCTTCTTAGCCCTGTGTTGTGTACTTTCGGTGTAAATTAAAGCCCCTCTGGTCAATATTGTGGAGTGTGATAATTAACCCATAATTCTTGGTCGTAGTAACCCAGGAGTCACAGTCTGAACACGTCGCCACCCTTATGTTCACCCCGAGAACCACCTTGAATAGGTAGGAGGTGAAGGGTGAAACAATTCTATGGCTATGTACCTGCTACTTTATTACAACTCATTATAACCGCCTTTAGTTCTCTGTCTCTATAACGTCACCTGCCAGGTGACAATGGACGCCGCGGAAAATACAGGTCTTATGGCCCGAAGGCCAGCGATACCTTTGCTTCTCTCTTCACCTTGCCTCTTCACTCATGCTTTAATTTATATTACTAAGCTATTTTCCTGTGTTCTTACAGAACCTGCACACCTTACCCTCCTATAAGAAATGTATCTCGAGTAACCTTTGAACATCGGTCATCGTAGTTTCCATCTTCATTTTTCAAAGCATACAACAGTCTTTTTCTGACCTTGTTGGTATATTCATCAGTCCATATTTTGTGGAATATCTCTTCATTCATTGTATTCTCCATTGTTAACACTGGACACCATCTTGCTCAAGAATGTCTTCAAGCTATTACTGGATGATTTGTTCTTCTGACATTGGCACAGTGGTGACATCAGAAGTTTTTGTCCATGTTACTTGGGACTGCAGGGGTCATGTACCGTCGGCAGTTGAGCACTGTAGTGAGTGAACGCGACAAACATCTTATCCATCTGTTGAGGAAGGTACAAGAGGAAGAAAGGGAGTGTCCCTGGCGCGCCTACTTCCTTCCCGCCCGGGAGCTCGTGCCCTCTGTCGTGGGGTCTGTCGACGTGAACCTCATACATATGCATGTTCCCTTCCCCCTCCTTCCTTCCTCGTGAAGGCGAAGTCTCTCGGAGGTAGAAGTCGGCGTGGTACGGCTGCCGACTGTCCGCTGACGTGAGGTCACGTCTTAGATCCCCGTCCTGTCGTACTTTGTCCCCCTGGCGTCCGTCTGCCTTGAGTCACTTACCTTTGATGTAACCTGGCTCACACGGTACAATGTCGGTCAACTGACGTGCCTTCCTACTGAATCGCTTGGTGTATGAAAAATAAAATCCCTGCTCATTAAATACCAGTCTGCATTACGAAGCACTTCTGGTCAGCCATGTATTTCCCAGAATTCCTCTAGATGCCTGGTTTCTAACGTTACTCCGAGCGATGTTGCGTCGACCGATGACGTCGCTAGTTTTCGAAATTAAACTGCTATTAACAGAGTGGTTACGACTGTTTGATACCTTGCTTGCCACAAGGTCGCTGAACTGAAAACTCTGGTTTTACGTAGCCTATGTGCAGTAGAACTGTGGGAACCGTAGTAAAGTGGACTGAATTTTTACAATTGCATTTTGGACTAATACGTGAGACAGTTGGTAGCAGGAGACTCCAATGAATAAATAAGGTTGCCATGTTTTCGAGAAAATAGACGTAGAAGATGTGTGCCTTGCAGGTAGGCAACACGGGATACACAATGTTTGAGCAATCCCATTTTTTAATGAAGGATTAGTATTATACATTTTTTCACAGTTTGCAGAACTTGTTATTAAACTACTCCCGGAATTTCATTATTTATTTCTTCTTGCTTGTGTTTATTTTAATCAATGTTGGTTTTCAGTGTAAATTTTCAATCGCGAATTTGTTCCTCAATCTAGCCAAAAGCGTGTATTATGTAACTGTAATGTATTTTTAAGAAATAATCTTGCAAAGCTTATAACATACTTTCATTAACATCCAGTACATTATACAATGAAAGAAACCTAAAATAAATTTTATAAGAGGGGCTTAGATTTATGGTGGTGTAAGTCAGATTATAAAATAGTTTCCTCTATTTTTTTTTGTAATCACATGCAAAATGTATTACGTTCTTGCAATACGTAAATGGAATTCAGAAATTCCGTTAAGAGTGAAATATTTGTTACAGAATATTCTTTTGGAAAATGTAGATAATATGAATACGAAAACGACACTACTAAATAATTGTGACTTACACCACTATGAATCTCAGTCCTTCAAATGCCATCATAATCATCGCAAATATGAGAGTACATAACACATTACACGCCTTCTTACAAATTAAGACCCATTTCGAGGAATTACTCGTCAGTTGACAACACTGGGCCAATCAAACCAGCGACACTTATGTGCAGTTTGTAGTGGGAGGAACTAAGAGGATATAGTACATAATTCTGCGCTAAATGTATCAGTTTGAAACTGTACGTTTCTCGAAGCCAGTCAACAAAATTGAGAAACAACAATAATTATATACAATAGGTTTTGCCAACTTTCTTACCAAATTTGTTTCTGAAAATAACGTATTTCTGAAGAATAACCTCCAACAACAAAATATCTTTCATTTAATTACGGCATCATTCTGAATGTAATGCTCACAAGGTTGGCTAACATTATCAGGGATTGTTGTTTAATGTTTTTCCCACAAAGTCTTTAAAAAAAACTTGCAGATTTCAGTTAGATTTTTCAGTGTTTACGTATCTACCACTCGCTCTTGACTATGTGACAGGCCCATATGGTCGCCACCCCGATTTAGTATATTCAATAGTCATCAGTGTCAACCATCATAAATTAATGTGCAATAATAACTATGTCTTGCGACCATTCATTCTCCTCGTCATTGTATCACGATCACATTGCAATAGTTCTCATCGAAATACCATTACTACACCAAGTTTTATGTTAAAAATAAGAAATTG
>PNEQ01046655.1:0-12749 GCA_003012365.1 Medauroidea extradentata | reverse complement strand
ATTTTTGGCGAAAATCAGGAGGAGAAGCGAGCTGGCGTCGGCCCGGGACGGACGTTGTCAAGCGAGGAGGTCGTCGGCGAATCGCGGCGACGGTAGGGCAGAGTGCCACCGTCAGGCGTCGAAGCTAGGCGTCGAGACACTCAGTATTGTGGGCCGAGGCGCCATCATTGTCGTTGTTTTGGGCGTCGGGACGCCATTAAGTGTTCACCGAGTCACTAAATACGTCGGGCCGAGACACCTCTGGGTAGTAAGTGGAGAAAGACAGTGATTGCGCGGCATTTAATATTCCAATTAGTTGCCGGGGCTCCGTGCGCGCGACCGTATTGCTTACGAGCCATACCGACAAATCGACATAAGTATCGGTCCGCTCCGAGAGGACAGCAACGACGTGCTACCCGGACAAAAAGACTTGAAACTCTTTCATTATCTTGTAACATAGTATCCAGAACTTGCACACAGCAACAATAGACGACTAAACACCCGCAGAAACAGTTAATACTAATTAAATATATTTAAAAAATAAAACAAACCGAACGTCGTAACTATAAGAGTGTGAAATGCCACAGTAAGATCGCACGAGCTGTATTAGTGAATGAGAATGTTGGGAGGATAGGGAAATGAGGGGGGTAGGCGGAAACAGCAAAATTCCGCCCGCGATGTCGGGCCGTCATGTGACAAGAATGCCGGTATGCAAATAGCTCACTTCCGAGGCGGAGGCGGCAAGACCTGCGGTTCGGAGAAAGAAATTCGCGGGACGAATACCGAACCTCCCTTCTCGTCCGGAGATCAGCGTGTACCCTAA
The DNA here is from genome assembly GCA_003012365.1 of Medauroidea extradentata. Taxonomy (NCBI): domain Eukaryota; kingdom Metazoa; phylum Arthropoda; class Insecta; order Phasmatodea; family Phasmatidae; genus Medauroidea; species Medauroidea extradentata. The sequence continues at coordinate 11,947 of PNEQ01046655.1, read as the reverse complement.
TACAATCTCTCGGTTCCCCCCCCCCCTTTTTACTCACTCCGTTTTTATTATCTTCCCTACCAACAATCTCAAACAACTTCGTTCCAAGGAAATGGTGATTGTTCTAGCTGGAGCGAAAGTTTCGTCACTGCGAATTCGTACGTAGTCACCTAACGAAGCAAAGCCGCCAACATTTCTGATTTTAGAACTTACTCGGTATTTCGTACTGGGAAGAGGAGCATTCACGATTCTCTCTCTCTCTCTTTCTCTCTTTATATGTAATGTTTATACATACACACACGCATACGTACCTTTGTGTAGCAGTTAACATTGTTCAGTCAATTGAAACAGAAAATACGAAAATATAAAACAAATTTCAGGCACCGTGCAAAAAAAAATCGCAAAAAATACTTCTTAATGTTTTTTTGTAGGGCTTGACAAATATTTCATATTACTGTTTAGTTTTGATCAATTTAAATTTGCAAAGAGCCTTTCGATTTTCCATTTACCTAAAGTTTGATTCCATTGAAATCTTGCAACAAGCTGCATGTTCGGAAAAGTTATTTAGTAATTTTAAATTTACCTGCAGTTATACAAAGCAACACAACTAGAGCAAGAACTTCGTGCCTGCATACAACTTTGCCTGCCGCACTACAAAATGTGTTAACCAGAGTGCGATAAAATAATAATTTTATATTTGTATTAAATATTGTTAGTTTTGTAGACGATACTTGTGAGTACGTTTTACTCGTACAGAACAATTTTAGCTCTCATAGTTTTCTCATAACGGGGTGTCAAATTAAAAAAATTTGATTGTAACACTGCCATGCAAATAGTGAAAACCAACTGACCTATTTAAACAAAATAATTCACTGTGAACTTACTTCCTATAAGCTACGCAATAAAACATTTTAAAAAACCACAATGTATTATTTTGAATTTAAAAAAAGTTGCAAACTCAGCAATTTTTTAAAATACAAAAACAGTTCGCGGGATTCATTCAAATACTTTATTACGTAGTCCATAGTATGTTATTTCACCTACGTAAGTCAACTGGTTTTCACTATTTGCATGGCAGCAGAACATGGAAATGTTGACTTTGACGCTCTGTTATGAGAAAACTACGACAGCTAAAATTGTTTTGTAAGAGGAAACTGCACTCACAAATATCGTCTACAAAAACTAACACTATTTCGCATAAATATAAAATTATGATTTTAACGCATCAGAACACCCTTAATGTCCCATAGTAGAATCGGATTGACTCTACTTTTCATGCTAGTTCTGCGTTTGGCTCGTTATGGCGATGCGTCATTTGACGAGTGCTTTAAGGTCGCCCTTATAGCACCGTTGCTTGTGAGTCTATTAACGCGCAGGTAGGGGGCTACCTTAAGGGGCCTCCCTAGATAGGCTGCATTTGTGTGTGTAAGGTAGAAGCAGTAAGGTTGCCACTATCCGGCATATGTAAATCATAATCGCCTCTCCGCGCAAGCTACTCAAATGTAGTGCAGTGCTTTACTATTATCCTTTATCCTATGGGACTTGGACCACAATATTTTGTGGCCAGTATAGTTCAAAGTCTAACGCCTATTTCAATAGTTGTGTTTTTTCGAATATGGTAGTTTTTTTTTTTTTCCTACACGGTGGTCTGGAAAACCCCTTTTTGGCAATTTTGAGGGGCCCAGAAATGGTGTTTCTCTAATTAACGTGCCAAATTTTTAAAGCTATAGTGACATAGTTTGAAGTATGTGTGTTTTTAATAGCAAATATATTGCGCGTTAAATAGTTTCGTAAAAAAATAATAGCAGTAAGTCACTGCAAATCATTTGAAGAGCAGGTAGTGTGGCCTCTCAGACCGTGTGCGTAACTCAGCTGACACAGGTTTACTGTAAAACTGTTCAACTTATGCAAGCAAATCTGCTTAGGAACAGCACTCAAAGAACGTCACGTGCATGTATACGTACTTAGACCTATCTCAGGTCCTTTATTATCATTTGAAGTTTATAAATTCAAGGACGAAAATGGCGAAAATTGGAGTTTTACGGTCTTTTTTGTATATTAAATTCTTGATGCAGAAAGGTGTGGGCTAGCACAACATAGCGTTATCTTTAATATCACCCCGTAAAATGAATTGCGTCACCACTGATATTTTCATATAAGCGAGCATTTGAAGAGAAGAGTGCATGCTAATTCAACTCAGATGGTCGATTTAATAACCAGGTTTCTCTGCAACCGTTCGTAGTTGGGCACATTCCATTTGGCCTGAAGTCGTGTGGTCTAAAATAGTTTTAGGCCAAATTACGGTTAGCCAAGTGATGTTAGATTAATTGACTTAAGAAGCGTGTAACTTTTAGAGCAAGTGACTTTTAGGCCAAGTGCAGTTTAGGCCAAATCATTTTAGACTATTTAACATTTAGGCCACCTGACTAAGGGTACGTGTGACGTTTTATATCACGTGACTTAAGGCCAAGTGAATTTTAGGCAGAGAGCAGGCCAAGCCAAGCGCAATTTAGATCAAAAGAATTGCATGCCAAATGGTGTTTAGGATAAGGGACTGTGGGGTCACTTTAAAATTTTAGGCGAAATGGCTGTCAGGCCAAATGTTGCACTTCGTTTGTAGTTCTATTCTGGCCACAGTAAACGTGACGATGGTAAAGAGGCAGGTAAGTTTGTCTGGTCTGGTCTGTACTGTTGCAGGCTTCATACAGGCGCCTGTTCTATGTTCTTCGTACGAAGGTACTTATCCGACAGTTCTGCGTAGGTTTTCAGAGCTGAAAAAATAATTTCATCATCAGTCGTTCATGCATTCGCCACGTATATTGAGAGTATATGCTAGAAAAATAAACCCTAAAACACAGTTTCAGATCCACACGTTTCTTAAAGTTAATATGAAAAAAAAAAAACTACAGAACAGTCCTAGATAATGATATTATCCAACTTTAAGAGCAAACATTTACCCAGAATGATGTATTAGTTAAAACGTGGTCTGTTGCGCCGCAATTAAATATACGAGATTTCGGTGTCAGCGATTGTTCTTCAGAATACGTTGCTCGAGAAAATGTTTTGCCCAGAAAGTTGGTAAAAACGTTTTGTCTGAAGTTGTTATTTTTTAATTTTTGTAAATTGGCTTTGAGAAACCGTCAGTTATATTCTGGATATTTAGGGTTGAATTATGTATCATGTTATTTCCTTAAATAAATAAATATACATATAGTATCGTATTGGAGGTGCATTGTATTACACCTCAAGAGCAGAGTTCTGAACGGGCGGTCGTGCGCCTGTCCTGAAGGATACCATGAAATGAGGTCCTATAGTGGAGAAGCGATGGAACTCGAAGGAATGAGGAGGGGGACGGGAGTGCCCAGAGAAAACCCGCCGGCCAACGCGAACTCCGCCACGTAACCCACCGATACTGGACGGGGGGGGGGGGAGAGACGAATACCCTAGCCACTACGACAAACGTGCCTCCCCCCTCCCTCCAGTTTCTGAAATGACATTAGGTGAGTGAAAGATATTGGTCAGCGCTTAACATCGAGGTCTTTAGCGCTGGTGAGGGATGATATGGGTGAGTATGGAGCAGTGCCGGAATGAAAGGGCGGGGGAAACGGGAGATCCCCGAGAAAACCCGCCGACCAACGGCATTGTCCGGCACGATTTCCACACGCCTGAAACGACATGAGCTGTCAGTAAAGTGAACTTGTTCTTGGAAGAGAATGTATCACAGACAAGACAGCAGATCAGTATGTTCACCGTATCATTAGTCCGGTGGGCGGAGAGGCGACGAAGAACCCGGGTCCCGGCCGGAGGCGAGATCTCTTCCAGTGACCGCGAGGGGAGGTCCGGCGTTACGTCAGGAGATCTCGCCGGCCACGCGGAACCTTATACTAACGCCCCAGGGGGTGAGTGTTCTACCGTATCCCGATAGACACACTTTCACACCCTTTCTCCCTCGTGAAGGGGGTCAAGCAGTTCGGCTCGCTGACCACCCGCGACGACGGCCCGAGTTCCGTTCCCGGCGGCGTCAAACACCGGTCCTTCAAGCGCGGCCCACGTCTGCTGGGTTTTCTCGTATCTCTTCCGCTTCTCTCCGCCGCTGCGTTCTGTCCCTTGTGCGTTCGCTGTTAATTTCCCTACATGTTTATCAGCTCCTGACTATGTCCCATCGCTCTCTAAGAATAACTTCTTACCGTTAATAAATTTTAATTAATCCTCTTTATGGCACTCGCCGACTGGCCGTGTGTTATGTGAGTGACACACTGCCCCAAGGACGATATTGACCGGCTCATCTGATGTGGCATCACCACTAGTCACTAAAACTGCGTGCAGTATCGTAGATCGCTTACCTGACTCACATTTTCAGTGGTGACCCCATCGTTTTATTGGTGGAAAGTTTTAAGGCACTTCCATTGCGTGTATCTAGAGTAGTTTCACAAGAATCCCGTGAATATTTTATTTAGATATCACAGGTTTTAAATGCTGATTTTAACCATTTTGAGAGGCTCCGAAATAATTGTCCGAATTGACGTGATGTTTTGAAACTTCCTTTCCGTCATCGTTTAATGTGTATTTTATTTTGGCACATTGGCATAATGGACATATGGAGAATAGTTTCGTACAAAAAACGTATTACGAACACACTGCAACGCTTTTTAAGAGCGTGGTAGGCGGCGCACTTAAGAAGTCTTCGACGGGACCGCAGACGCTAGTTGAGTGCCTTGTGTTTAGAAGCGGTAAGTTTTGAACCTGCAAAATTCCCATTATTACTTGGTGATGGACTAGACCTTACATCACTATACATGCCTGAGCACAATTCGAGACCTAATTGAGCACGAGCCTATGTGATGTTACCGTCCGCGCGCCAGCTCTGAGTGTATGCATTTTTCGTCGTAATCGTCATGTACGCCACAGTAAAACAGTAGAAACCTCATCCCAACTTACGACGTTACTTCGGCTAGTATGTGCGTCGACATGGTCTCAGCCTCGTTATATTAGTTATGTCTTTACGAACGAAAATCTTATATCCGCCAGGGACTCACAGCTGGCGTGCGCTTGTTCCAGAGTTTTTTTTAGATTGGTGACAATAACTTCAAGTATTTTTTAACCAAAAGCTTTGAAAAAAATTGAGTCAATGTGCAGTCACACGATGCTCAATACTGTGTGTGCGTTTTTAAAAATTATGTACCATTCGTTAGCAAAAAAAAAAAATTGCTTAAATTGTGCTTATTTCCACGACAAAAAACGTGGTACTTTGGGTGATGAAATCTAAAAAGACCGTTCAGTACATTTCTACAAAAAAATTCAGCCACAAATTATAACATATAAATGTCAAACCTGTGGAGTGAAATTATTGATATGAGTATTAGGTAGGAATAAAAAAAATATTTTAGAAATCACTGCAAAACTCGGTAACAAGGCCTTAGCAGGAGTTTTGCCTCTCTAACGTGGAACGTTTGATTACTAGCCAGAATAATTCCTACAGAAACCACAGCTTATTTTTAGAGGCAAGAGTATTACGCGTATTGATTCTAGGTCACTTTGAACTTCAAGAACATATACTCTACTGTCACTTCTGTGATCTATGATCAGACGTGTAATAGGTATTTTAGCCCTTGTTAGGGAACCAATACTATATACAATATAATACAGTAATTTAGGTTAGAGACGTAGAGAGTCAGTTGAAATTGCGTTGTAATCAGGATTATTTGTTTAATGTTACTCAATTGCAATAATTTGTTTAATGTCATTTATATTTAAACTAGTTTTTAGTTTTACTTACTGGCGAGAGGCGCAGGATTAATACAGGAGTGTTGAATTGTACCACGGCCATTTGACCCTTAACGCAATAGGGAAGGGGATGTTGGAAACCAAGGGACAAAAACCAGCCAGTAACCTTGAGATAGCGAGGGAGAGACAGCTCGGAGGCTGTAAACAAAGTCATAGAGAGGCTTGGCTACGTCAAACCCTCTGCTGTGCAGTGCTATATATTAAATATGTTATTAATCATCAGAAGTTGGTCATATTTTGTAAATAAGTTGAAATGAATTGCGAAAAAAAAAAAAAAAAAAAAAAAAGTCTGTCAAATATGTCATTTGAAAATATTTTTCCATAACATAGACACTGGTGAAACACCGTTTCGGTATATTAAAGTTGATGTGTATTAATTTGGAAAAGATACAGTAAACTGATACGGAGGAAAACCTCGATATTGATATTGTCAGCCACCCACGAGAGCTGCGATTGGTTGAGAGATAAATGGGTGCGTTTCTCGGAGAGTTTACCACATAGGCGCGGAGTAGTAAGTTTATAGGAACTCTTGCTGCAACTGCCAGTGTGGATGTGCCACGGGAGGCCGCGGACAAAACCATATGCATCTTTTGTAGTAGGCCGTGGTCTCATATCTGGCAACCCTGGCAGGAAGGGTCATTTTAACACTTCTTTGTCTCGCCAAAGGCAGTGGCTTCCCCTGATTCGCCGGTATGTAGAGCAGAATAACAAATCAGGTACAGCCATTGCCTTTGGAAAGCTAAAAGAAGTGTTAAAATGACCCTTCCTGCCAGGGTTGCCAGATCAATAGCCGCCCCCTTTACTAAAGATGGCTGTAACAAAACCGAACTCTTGCCGAGGCTTCCACAAAGTGTAGTCGTGCCGCGGGCATTCGCGAGAATCCGCGAATTTAATTATTGCTGTTGTGGCCGCCACGAAGTGTGTAAGAGCTTGGTGTCACCGCAACCGAGAGACGCAGCAATGCGCACTTAAATTGTGAGAAGGAGCCTAGGTGAAAGGTTTCAGAAGGGAAACGTGTATAGTATATCACCTCTCGTGGGACTAACGAAACAAGGTCGGAGTTTCCGAAATAGCTAAGAAAATAATTGCAGGTGTTATCAGTAAGTATTAATAGAAACACACAATAGTTGAGAAGTACTTTTTTAACAGATGACAGCTGTTTTGACACACATTAGACGACTGCAAGCCGGTAATAAATAAGGAAATATTTCGTTGGGATAACATGTATTACCTGCTTATACTGTTACAAGTCAGTGGATAGTCGACTGTGGCGAGTCATGTATAGGATTGAGAAGTCTAGGTTGCTGCCAGATGAATATGAGAAATACTCGTGCCTCCGCTTTACGACGTTCCTCGTATGTACCATACAGGTAATGCAGGGGCAGGGGCGTCATTTCAGGTTTTTCTAGGGGGGGGCAATATTTAGTTTTCTGGCGACAGTGACCTTGTTGCATCTTTTTTATTAATTAAGCATGTATAAATTATATACTTTAATAATAAAACTTCAGTTTTATGTACTTAAGTTAGCATTATTTACATTAAAAAATACAAAAAATATATTTATACACATAAAATTATAAATCCAGGGGGGGGCAATTGCCCCCCCCCCCTGTAGCCCCAAATGACGCCCCTGGGTAATCTATCTTGACAACAAGTACTGAATGTTTCTTTCTTTTCTGGCTTAGTGAACTAGCAGAGAACTGCTCTCGTAGGTCGTGCAAGAAAAAAAAACTATGTTAACTCTTTCAGTCGAAGCGGTACACGAACGTCAAGTACTCTGGGGTGCTTACTGCCACCTCTCTTTGCTTTTAATTCAACTATTCAACAGTAATCGATTCACGGGGCGCCTACCACAGCCCCTATTACCCGAAACGAATAGCTGCTTGGCGGGAAATCACCCCCCCCCCCAGACCAGGTGTATCTGGTCAACAAACGTTAAGCACCCTCCGAAGCCCCGCCCTTAGAAAGCAGATTTCGTCTTAATCCAATTCGCCTCCTTTTATTTTCCAATTACATTTAAATGAAAATATTAATACATTTGCGTATAACTTGAACATAATATCAAATGTAATTATTCCCTTGTTTTCTTGCTTTTATTTAAATTATTTAACTAGTATTCCCTCCCTCTGTAAGGTCGTGCCTACTCTTCGGAGGGGAAGGAACATAGGGGGAAGGAGACTACCGCCTCCTCGGCACCTGCCATGCTGAGGATAAAAATGTGTGTGATTTAACATTTACTGAAATAAAACACGTCACCGTGGATCTATTGAATTAAGAATTGCATATTTGTTTTCGCTAGGCGACGCTGAAAACATCGATAGCTCACAGGCCATATTTGACTCAACATTCCAATTAAGCATCGTTATACGCCTACAATTCGAAATTTTAAATTAATACCTACTGTTATACTAAGGCACCTTACTAATTATTTGGCCAACGGGCGATACCGAGCGAACCTTCTCTCGTTTGAAATCTAATCCATTGACAGAGAACAACGCGAATTTTGCTTGTCCCTAGCGATAAAGCCAGTGGTGAGGGAAAGTGAGTGGCATTAGGAATTAATGTTTGTGAAGGTAATTAAATGTTTGTGTCTCGTCGCAATTAATCTAACTCCTGTTGGAAAAGTCCCATTGCAGCAAACTTTGAAATATCTCAGTACTAATGCTATGTTACGCAAGGTGGTAGATGTAGCAGATGCATTTCTTTGTAAACAGACTGGTTTTGAAATAATAGAGGCAAACCTGCTCCGACAACGGAAACCACCGACGACTTCCACACGTATGAATATTCATCTTGTTTCACGTTTACTTCCGCGGGGTAAAAAACAGAGGCGGGGATATAACTGTCAGATGTCTTATCAAAATGTGAGTTGTGGAGAACTCGCGCCAAAGAAAGGAAAATAAAACCACCCAGGCGTATTTTATCGTTTCCTTTTGAGGGAGAAGATTGTATTTTTTTCCTTTGTTAGTTGGGTGAAGGTAACGAGCCTAAGGTTGATACGAAAGAGTTAATCTGATCCTTTTGAGGTATTTATATATTTATAAACTTAAACACAATTACAAAAAAACGGGTATTTTGTTTATTATAATAAATATATTAATTCTGTTTGAATTGTATGTGTGCGAGAACGCGTTAAGGTGTTTTAAATGTATATTTTAGGGTGTTAACAAAATTGTGTGTATATGTATATAAAATCTTCGGTTAGTTGTTAGTCTAATTGAAAAAAAAATTGGAATAACTATTGTCTAGGATTGTTCTATTTAGATACTGTTTTCCGTATCGGCTTCGAAAAGGCTACCGTTTCAGTTAACGTATTTAAAACAGCTATTTTAGTGTCTTCGTGCAACGTCCGAGTCCAGCGTAGTAATTAATTATATAACGCATACGTAGACGCTATGGTTTTTGGTGAAAAGAATTATGCAACATTTTGTTTCAGTGCCTCGCGTGAACACCTGCAGCTCTGCTTCATGGCCAGTGATTGGCTGTTTGTAACTCTCAACATATGTGTGATCTACCCGCAAATCACAGACGTGTGTTGTCGCAGTGATGTTATTCTCATTAGCCCAGTCAAATGAGTGACGCCTCTACACGAATACACTCTGCCAATATCTACATACCAGAGCTGCAGCTGTGAACACGAGGCACTGAAACACAATGTTGCATAATTAGAGGTACGTAAATTTCGCAGATAAATTCCAGGTCAGGTTGAACGCCAATTATGTATACTTCATTGTCATGTCTGTGACTTGCTGGCGACTGTTACGAAACGCGTTCGACTACTACAAGCCAGTAGTAAATAAGGAAATAATGCGAAGTGCTATCGCTTGCTACCTGCTTGTACGGTTATAAGCCAATAGATAATCGATTGTGGCCAGTGGGTGTATAGGACTGACAAGTCTAGGCTGCTGCCAGATGAATCCACGAAATTGACGTACCTGTATGCATAATTCTTTTCACCAAAAATCATCGCCTTTACGCATACATAAAATGATGTATTTCGATGGTACCTATGTAGAGTTAAAAAAAGGTCGTACCACCACTTGTACCGAAATAATTGATCGATGTTTCGCAGAAGGCATCCAAGCTACGTGGAAAGGAACAGGAAAAACCAAACTCCTACATTTTTATAAAGGAAATCATCCAGTATCCATGCAAACACAATCAAACAGAGGTTATAGTGTATTGGGAAATAAGAACATAATAACTTACCAAATAAAATTTGTGTTATTAACAATTTCAAATGTTCTATTTTATCAAATTTGGTATGGTTTCTTTCTACGTAACACCATTCGATTCATTTCTGCATTATTAAACACGAGTGTCGGAGGAATTGCTGATAACTGATAATTAGGGCCCGGTAGTTTTCGCGAAAAGATTTTTGCCCCACTTTGTTTCAGTGTCTTACGTGTACACCTGCAGTTCAACTTCATGGCTATTGACAGAGTGTTTTTTTGCAGAGTCGTTATTCATTTGACTGTGCCAATCAGTACACGGATAACTGTCACACATCACGTCTGTGATTTGCGGGTTTAACCTCCACACGCTGAGTGTTACGGCATCCAATCACTCACCACATAGCAGAGATGCAGGTGCGCACGTAAAGCACTGAAACAAAGTGCTGCAAAATTCTTTTCGCGAAATTTACCGGGCTCTACTGATAATGCATCTTTGCAACGAGCCTATTGGTTCAAATCACTGAACGTCTCGCCGAAAACTCGCCTCTACGAGACTTCAGTGGTGACCCTATCGTTTAAAAGTGTATTGTATACGCCTGTATTTTTTAAAAGATTCTGCGCCAAGATTTCCATACCTAAAAAAAGACCGCAAATGAACGGATTTTCTGCAGCTATAAAATTTGCTTTAATGAGTACTGGTGAACTTAAACTGAGTATGCACACGTGTAATGTAATTTAAATGCCATTATTGCTAAGCGGGTATCAATCATGCGCGTCGAGCAGTTTTAGAATAATCTTCTATCTGACAAAGGTCGCCCTCCATTGGCGTGCGCAAGGCAGATGCCACACAGAGATTAGAGAATAGCACAGATGGAGCATTAGCAGCCAATACTGAAGCCAAGCTGACTTCGTTTATTCAGGTTGCAATATGGCGGAGTGCGATCAGCTGTTCCTGTATGTGTATTGAGAAGTGAGGTTATGGTTGGCCAAACCACAGCCGCATTATATACGTTGCTAGGTAACCAACAACACATTTCAGGTACCAATATGGCTGATGGGCTCCTGCCCCTTCCGTCTCAAGGCTTCAGATCGCTCGTCCTGAGGCGTATGTTTTGCTCCATCTGCATGTTTCTCTAATGTCTGATGCCACAGGTGCCTTGGCACGACGATTAGAATATTATAGTTCGCATTATTTCGTTTTTTTTTACCAGTATAAACAAATACAAAAAGGTTCAGTAGATTACTGCATTTCCAAAAATATGGGCCTTTAATTCAGAATCTTTTGTTAATCACACTACCCTAATATTTTTCAAATCTATTATTCCGGAATTATAAACTTGTTTTAAAATGAACTTTCTAAACACTATTGTATACAAGTTTAAATCTATTTCATTCTTTCAAATATACTGATCTATTGGGCTTAGTGGATTATTATATATTGAATACAAATTTCTGTTATTCCTGCTGTAAAGCTACACTTCCGTGATATCATAATTATATTTTCTACTCTTTTATTCGTGTATCTTTTGAAAGGACCTGGTTGGGGATGTAATCTGGCACCACCGATAATTAAGTTCTGCGCACGTCTATGCTCACACCAGCTGGGATAGGTGTTGAGAAGTTGGTCAACTACGAGCCAAGCGGGCAGATCCCCTCGACGGTGATGTCCTGGGAGGGTCAACTAGTGAACGTGTCGCACTGCAGGGGTTCCTCACAGGTCCCCCGTCGAGTTGTCCCCGAGTCCTGGTTCACATTCATACAGCACAATGGCCGTGCAGCTAATTATTCCCCACTCCATTGTTTGCTAATGTTGTGCCGTATTTGTCACGCCTTCCTCAACCAGTCCGCCTGGACTCTCCCTTGGAGCCAGAATATCCGACAATACAGAGGCTGAAGGAACCACGTGTGTGGCGGGTTCAAAAGACGCACGAACCTAGGGACGGATTTAAGTTTCCCTTCGCCCGAGGCAAGAATTATAATAAATGTATATTCTAATAATAAATACTGTA
>PNEQ01046654.1:0-36062 GCA_003012365.1 Medauroidea extradentata | reverse complement strand
CTGAGGTCTTCAAGGTTGTCTTACTGATTGTTAGCTGCAATAGACTCAATTAATACCGGAACCGTTTGCTATTCACCTCAGAGCCGTGCAGCCCTAGATCCCAACGTAAATTTAACATGTAACGTAATATTTTCCATTTTTATAATTGTGTGTAGTGAATAAGGTAAAGTTAACCTGGTCAAGTGTATCCCGTGTGTGTACGCCAGGGAACCTCAATGTGTACGGGGCAATCTGCGGCGCACACGCGCAACTTAAATCGTGTTACGTAAGTAAATAATTAGTGAAATTGAATCGGTGTCTCGACCACATTCTTGTGACAGTGTTTACCTCACTAGGCCTTTAAGAGGGATCTGTGTTGAGCGTCTAACCTGGCTCTGACATGGTTAGGATTCCATGCACACACACACCAAGTGAATACCCCTGAGTCTTGACATGCACGTCTACGTTACTGTGCCCCTACGGCTGACGGCCGAACGACCCCATCTCATGCTCTCCGCCCGGTAACTTCCGGGGAAGCTGGCGCCCATGGTAACACCACTCACCAACAGTGCACGGCAACACGTCAAAATGTAAAATATCAGGCTGGTGATTTGCCTGTGTAGGTTCAAATGTAGGTTCATCGGGTGCATGAATGAAGTAATTGTGCCTGGTTTGGTGATTAAATAAAGTAGTTCCATTGGCTGTCCGAACCCTGCAGCCCCAGGTGGGGTGTTTTGTATTCAGATAGCCGACAGCCAACAGAATGAGGATATGTTTGTTAATCCATTTAAATCCGCGCGCGTAAGTGTGCGGCCAGAGGACAATAGACTGAGTAAAGAGATAATTGCTGGCCGCCGAGCTTTAAATCAATTCCCACGGCTTCTAGTGTGTTTAATTGAGGCTGTTTTGCTGCATGGCAGTTTATAGTATTTTTAATAAAAATAAAACACCGCCTCCTGCATTATTTTCTCTGTCCCTCCTAAAGTAAGAGTAACCTGGGACAGATAAATGGTGTTGTAGGCATAGATGTATTTCATTAATAGCCGCGATTTGTACCTGGTGGCGAGGTAAGTAATCTATCAGTTCCTGCTTCTTATTCCGGATGCCTGCTGCATTCCAGAAAAAGATTTTTGCTATGATAAAGGGCCTGCTTGCAGGTCTGTTATCCTGCCTAAGGGGTGGCATTGGTTTGCCCAATTTTCCTGGTCGACAAGACAAAGCCCATCGTGGCCTTGTACTTATTCCTCTAGGGCTCTGCTCGGGTCTAGCCGATCGCGAGCAAGTGGAACAGCTGTGTGCACTGCTGTTTCAGTTGGGGGTCTTGCTGGACCTTAGGGCTCAGGGCAAATTGCTGCTATATAGTCGTGAATACTTAAGGGGATAGGAGATTAGTGTTCCCTGCTGCGGCTACTTGGCCGGGCTCTCCGGCCTATCCTGGGCCGTTGGGTCTTGGGTGGGGGCGTGGCCTTGGTAGTCTACTGCCAACAGTGTTTTTGCCCCTCTCTTCTGCATATTTGGGACATTTTTCCTTTATGTCCCTACTCTATGGGGTGCTGCCCACTGGGTCTGTGCAGGTTAGTGAGTGCAGGGAACTCTACTTCTGAGTAACCCTGCAACTGGAAGGCATTATATCAGTTATGTGTAACAAGTGGAGCCTGGTACACATAGCCAGGTGCAAAGTTTTGTGCTGGCATACGTCCTTTGTGATTCCTTGCAACTCTGGTCCAGCCATCAGGACCAGGCTGTGCCCGAGGGGCTCTGGGGGCTCTGTAATTTATTTCAGGCTGGCTGGCTACTTCCAGTGAGGCTTTTCTCTGCTGTTAACGTGTCTTCCTTTCTTCCTGGGGGAGGAAATGCCACTTCTCTGTTTTAAAGGCCTCACAGCCCCTATAATTAGTGGTCTGTTTGCCTTGGCAACCCACGCATAGGTGCTGCGACCTGTCATCTTCGTTTTCCAGGTCGCAGTTCACTGTCATGTGTCCCTTTCCACAGATACGACACCGGGGTGGGGCGTGACACACCTTACAAGAGTGCCCAAATCTTTGGCACCTGCTGAAATGCGGCGGGCCTTCACGGCGGTAGTACCCCTCCACCTTGATTATAAGGCCCCACAGGGAGCGGAGGTCAAAGATGGGTTTTAACTTTTCGCAGTTGGGGAGTTCCACCACGAACATGTGAAGAAGCTGTCTGTAATACATGGTGTACTTTGGCTCCACACTGATCGGGTTGAAACCTAGTTCCTATAGTTCATCGCGGATGAACGAGATTGGCAATGTTTTTTCAAGGCGCTTGATTGAAATCTTGAGTGGCAGTTCTGAGCGTGGGGTAAGGATGCTGAATCATATGCCTAACTCCTCCAGTATGCGGGCTGTTGTCCTGTAGTCCTCTATGGACTGGGGATGGTACTGGACACTCTGAGGGGTTACCCTGTTTTCGTCGGCAGTCTGAGCTCCGATTTCAGGAGACACAGGACCATGCCATACGTGACATCTTTTTGTATGATACACCGTGATGGGTCGTATCTCTGGCGTTTTGGTAGGCTGGGGATTCTGGCCCTGCTGGGTGGATGGTCCGCTCTCGGAATCCATTTGGTCGCTGTTAGTTACTGGGACGGTGTCGTCCATTTTGGGTTTTTTTGCATCCGTCATGATGCTGGGAGGGGCTCCCGAGGGGGTGGGGCATGTAAAACTATTCAAATTAACGGCTAAGTACCCTAGGTTAGACCCTAAACCTAAAATAAAAAGCTAATGTAGAACAGTAGAAGCTGACTGGCGCTATTAAAACAGCAGCAGACAGGAAATCTTTCAAAAGTACCTCGTTGACAAGCACTTGCTAGCTTGCCTGAAATGAAGTTAAACTGATTAGATAAATAATCTGTCTAGCTGACCTGTAGTAATATTTACCACATACACTGTGCCTTCGTTGGCACGGTTACTTTTCAACACACAGATAGGCCACTGATGCAGAAGGATTGGTAGAATAGTTGGCAGAGAGCACGTTGTGCACACTACGGCTGCCGGAACAGAAATCACTCTGATATTTAAGTTGTGACATAATACATTATAATATCCAGTTTGCAACTGTCATTACGAATAATTTAAACAAATTTATCTGAATTTTAGTTAGATCTTAGTAAGGACTTTTTAAGAAATATAAATGTATAGTGATATTTTATACATGTTCAAAATGAATCTAGTATCACTAAGCAAATATTCGTTGTGTTCTAATTATTTGCTTTTTAAATATTTAATAACAATAGCACTATCTGCTGTCAAAATTTTAAACTGCTCTAATTTTACCGTAGTTGAGATTATGTATTACTTTAAATTTCTTAATTTTGCAGACGTCTTTCATTTTGCTGTTTCACATGTTTAATTATAAAATTTGTAGTTATTGTCAATGTGTAGTAGATTCAGTATTGAGCTATGTATGTTTTTTATAACGTCAGGGGAAAAGGCAGACAAATTAAACACTTGATTCCCAAACATAACATTTGCATCCAAAAACACAACCCCACATCATTTAATATTTTTAACTGCCAATACTTTGATAAACAAGCAGCAAACATTCTCTACACAATCAATACTTTCATACATTATATTTGGTGACTGTAACTTACTTTTAATTCACTCAGTTCGCACAAAAACGAAAATATTAAATACAAAAACAAGCAAACGATTAGCCAAGTTGCTTTGTTTATGCCATCTTTGCCCTCCATTTTGTCGTAAGCCGGATTCACACGTCCACAGATAGTCCAGAACATACAGAACAGACAGTACAGATGACCGTTCATGCGTATACAGATCTTCGGTGTACCCATGATTCAAGTCGTTATTTATACTGTGTTTGTGTTTACATGTGAAGTTGCTTTTGTGGGCGTGGCATTTTATGGAATTTTTTTACTTTTAGCACGATAGAGCTTTATGCAGCTATCAACTAAATCATCTTGCGTGTATTTGCATGATAATTACATAAATCGTCATCTAGTATGACATAATTCTGTGGTAATTATTGGAGTAGTGCAAATGAGAAGTGGCAAGTGTTTTTACCGACTTCACTATACTTGTGTGTCTTATAAAATAAACGTGACAGAGATGGGAATCAATATTTTCGATACGTTTCTTTGTGTTTAAAAGCAAATAAATATCTTCCGAAAAGAAGACACTCAAAGCAAAATTTCAAGTATGTCGGCAAACTGAAGAAGCCTACATACGAAAGTTTGCACCTGCAGTTTTATATCAGGTAAGTCATATACTTTTTTTTTCTTTTAGTTAGGTATTGGACTGTTGCGAAATGTTTAGGTTTATGAGTTCAATTATGTTAGTGTTTCAAAAACAACTATAGTAAGTTAAAGGATCAGGTAGCCTACAGCAATGGGTAGCAGGATGGGTGAAGGATAAATGGAGAAGGCAAGGGCAGGCTGGTGATGATCAAGGGAACATTTGGCTATCAGTGATGAAGGAACGGCAGTGGAACTCATTGTTCTAAAGGAGAGGAGTGGTAAAGATGGTCAGGATGTACAGAGTGGTAAACTGAAAGGGAGGTTAGGATATGTTAGGCTGCCTATTAACTAAGGTAGATTACGAGAATAGGGAATAATAGTGAAAAGGTTCAGAGAAGAACAGAGCGGGTATTAGTCTATGCTTAGGTTGGTGAGGGAGTGGAATTTGCTGTAGGAGGAGCAAGCGAGGGTGGTTAGAATGTAAAGGACGGGATTGGTAGGTGGTTTGATGTGTTCATAGCTTTAGTCGGTTAAAAAACCTTATTATTTTTATAACACATCCAAAACAACGTTGTGTATTGTTTTACAAAGATAATTTGTTACTGTTTCAGGAAAACCACTGTCAGAGTATTTCCCATCCCTTATGGCGTATCATTTGGTTTACAAAATAACAAGAAGTATTATTTCTTCGTAGAGGTATAAGAGGATGGTAATCAGAGACTCATCAGTTGTGCTACCGCAGTCAACCACTAGTCCTGAACTGTAGCTTCCTGAAGATGGTGTGTAACCAGTTGTCGTGGAATTGTAGGTGTATGTGGTAGACAATGTTGTGTGCAAAGTGCTCAGACTGATTTTATGAAGTTATACAACATTAGTTACGTGAGTGGAATATGGTGAAGATGACTGTGTTTCCTACCACTGCATTATAATTTATCATCGAAGTGCAGCACATAAGTAGGCCTCAGTACTTAGTTTAGCTTCCAATGTATTTTTTTATTTTTTATTTTGCATCATGATACAAGTCAAGTTTTGTGTTAATTGAATGAGTGCATTTGGAAGGGTGGATTTTCCCAACTTGTTACAAGAATACAAAATTCAATAGTTAATTCTTGGAAAAAATTATAAGTTACTAGATTTTGTCTTCATTACCTACCAGTTGTTATTACTAAGTAAATATATTTGACACATCTAAATATATTGTGTTACCAGTTTTATAGCTATATTTAAACATATAAGTCACTATGTGGTAAAATAAACATAAAATTATTAAGAACTGCTCATCTACTTTGTCATAAACATTTTCAGCATGTTTTTGTATATTATGATATGGGCTATTGATTTTAATATGCCTGAACTGTACTTTTACAATTGTTTTTCAATAAATGCTTTAAAATTTATCTCCCTCGATTGTGAAATTAATGTATTATTTTTTTTGAGACAAAAACAATGTGAGATTATTGTTCATCCAAGTAGGCCCATGTTGTGGAGCCGAGAGACACTGAACCACTGTTTTCAAGGCAAGAGCTGTAACTCCAACGTTGTTTTCCATTTTGTGTTAAGGAAAAATGTCAGTAAGTTACTGTTGTTGATATGTGTGTGTCTTCTTCTATAATATACAGTAAATAGGTAACCTAATTCTGTATAGGTATTGTGTGCTGTTTTTCTAAGACAAACTTTCTTATCTGGTTTGCACCAATCCAAAATATCAGAAATGTGAATTCCTCTGACACTATAAGATCTTAGAATTTTAACAGTGTTCATCCCATTACACTGCAATTTATGTTATCAAGAGTTTTGTAAAAAAAACTGGGTTTGAGTAAAGTTTCTGATGTGATTCTTACTGAAACAGTTACGATACATGAATAGTAAAGAATGCAAAAAAAATTTAATGTCTGAACTTGGGGTGCTTACTGTATCAAACAAACCTTAGGAAATGTGTAACTGGCGTACACTTTGTATAGGTGTGCAAAAGTAAATAATTGCAGTGTTCCAATGAAAGTAGTATCCAAAAAAACTTAAATATGCACATTCAGCTATCTAACAAGCATCATTGCCAAGTGTTTAGTGCAGCAGTCAACAGTCAGACCAAGATTTATGAGGCATATGTATTCTTGCTCACATGTGACGCTTGTGCTACTGTGTTACGAAATAGGTTCTGTTATCCTTCAGTTTGAATTACAATGTAAACTGTTTATGGGCTATGTGCGCATGTTGATTAAAATTAATTTAACTAATTTTCCAACCATTCAGTTCAATTATCGTAACACGTAAATTAATGCCTACAAATTAAAAATAAATAAAATACTGTTGAAATCATTAATTTCATTGATGCATTTAGTGGTCCACTGTAACATTCTTCTCATATAAATGTTGTTTCCTAGTTGACGCTCACTGGAACACATACAGTACCTAGTTTTACTGCACACACCTTGCGAGTACAGCTGTCTAGCCGGTGAGTGTAGGTATGGTAATTTTTTCCGTTTGTGGCTGTCACAAAATAACAGGTAAGTGCAATACTGCTGCAACTGAAAATTGAAAACTTGAGATCAATGTTTGGCTAATTTTTTTAACGATTACAATTTGTTGCAGATTTCAGAGTTTCAACTTTGTACCTTATGTACACGTAGTTGAAAAGTTATATAAGAACTTATATTTTTGCAGCTTTGTAGAGAGTTATAGTGTGTGGGGAGGAAAACTGAGTAGGGTAAACAGTCTATTCTTTGGAAGTATTTGATATATTGGATTTGACTGGTTGAGTTGGTAACAGTGAACAGACAATATATGTACCTATGGTTGTGCTGCAAAGTAGGCGCTGAACGGTGAGATAAAGGAAAAATTTTACTGTATAAAGGGTGAATAGAAACAATTTCAGGGCAAAATGTTAGGTCATGAAGAGAATTTAAAATGTAGCAAAATTTTATTCAAGAAAAAAGTGTAAGCTAGGAACTTGTTTTTAATTTTGTTCCTATCCACCGAGTTTTACAGTACTGCATTATGGTACAGCCAATGCTTGAATATGTGGCAGCAGAGTGTGATCTGTACGTGGAAGTGTAGGTGTAATGAAGCTCAGCAAAATATTGAATGGTATGTGGTGGAGTACGCAGGGGCAGGGTAGAAAAGAAGAAGGTAACTATACTGCACTACCTGTAATGATGAAGGAACTGGAATGGAGCGCATTGAGAACTAAAAAACAGTTGAGGATGTAAACAGTTAGCAGATTTGTTAAAGGACCTGTTTCAGGCAGTTGAGGAGAAGCAAAGTTCCCCGGGAATCTTGTTGAGAAAAGTGTCATTACTGCTGGATGACAAGTGGGGGGTTGACTGGATTGAGGACTTTCTCAGGGGACCCTTTGCTATCTACCTCGATTGTAGATACAATAAGACTGTTTTCAGGTGACTGTGTACTATATACAGAGGTGGGCAATGGAAACAACTTGCAGGAGGATATTGATAGGTTGTGGTCTTTGAGAACAGTATGAAGGTTAATGTGTGTAAAACCAAGTTGGTGAGGTTTCAAAAAGTATGTTTTTGCTTATTATAGATTAGTTTTATGCTAGCTAAATTTAAATTTCTAAATTTTTGCCCCTCCTTGAAATAATTCTCGGTGATGCCCACGGGCAGAGCTTATTTAAACTCGGCACAACTACCTCCCTTCTCCGACTTGCAGAAGCCAATCAAAAAATTTGTAATGTCATTGTCACTGCCACTTGGACAGCAGAAACTGTCTCCCAACCCGTGTGCTTACATACTTTATGTTGCTAATGGTAAATAAAGGGCCCAAAGTGATAGACGTGTTACACGATTACATAATAAATTATGTTTACATTTAATATTTGTACTGGTATTAATTTTAGTGACCTAGTTTTGAAATTCATTTAAGTTATGTTCACTTGTGTGGCATGGTATTTGCGAGTGTATGCCTACTACCTAATGGCTATACATGTGGCATTATTTTTTCAGCTAGTCGTAAATTATCAAATCGTGATCGTGATACGTTGATTATTTCTAAATAATTCTGTTCTAATAAGTAGCGAATGTAAGTGGCTTTTGTAAAATTATACTGCAATAAATTTAATTAGGTCGATAAGATTTTAAGTACAATGTTCACCGAGATAGGCTTATATGTGATATGTCTAGACAACAATAAGTCTCACGAAAGAACTTAAACTAAAATGTTAGCCCTCCTATTTTATGAAATTAAGAGAATGCCAACAGAATCACTCTTAAATATAAAGCACGTGTAGTGTGAAAATAAGTCGGCGAGAAAGAAGTGATGTAGAAATACCCCATCCAAGCAAGGAAAATAGAGAAGTAATTTCACTGTTGTAAGCAATTAGCGAAACAGGTACTTGCAAAACATTTTCGCTACTTGTTTACATTACTGTTGGCCTAAAAGTTTTGAACAAAGTATTTAAGTGTATTAACAACCTCGTCAACAAACCAACTCTATTTTCTTATTTGCCAAGGAAAAATGCTCTCAAAATATATTCTGGGAAAAGGATAATGAACTGCCGCCCATTTTAAATTGCTTCTTTAGTAAAAAAAAAAACATTTCAGTTTCGTACTTCTACTGTAGGCCTACTTCGTAACTATTAAAAGATAACACGTGTAGCCTGCACGAAAACGTAAATAATTCAAGTCCATAGAACATTGGATACAGATAAAGACACATCCAACTTTTATGTTAAATCACTTTCACACACTTAAAAATTGTCCAATGCGCATGTGGGAAAGGCGCAGATGGACCTGTATCGAGTCATTTGCTAGTCGCAGATTTTCAGGCACTAGTAATTAACTGCTCTACTGTTAGTGTTGTAATTGAAAATGCAAAGTTACCGATTCATAAATAGAAATATATGGCAGTTCAAATTTTTGTTCAGAACTGTAAATTCATAATACACCACACTTATTTTTTATGGTGGTTTATGAATGGTTTACAAAACAAAAGCTATCAACTTAAAACTGTTTGGAAATGTATGTATTCATGTATTACAGTGTAATTGTAATCGGAAAAAGTATTTTTAAAAATCTGGACCATTCGCCCTGTTGTGCATTATATTTATTGGACTGAGTCCACATGTCGGACTCATTAGCTATGTACACGGTCTATGAAGGTAGAGGTCTTGACACTGAGGAATAAAATGTGACTCCTTCTTGTCGCCTAGCGCTAGTAGTAATTTAGTGGAAGATTTGTATTGTTTTTGTATTTGGCTTAGCTTAAAATGTGAAGTTGTTACCGGAATGGCGAGTATTATATCGAAGAAAAAAATGGGAACGTAATTTTTTATTGGAACACATTTTTTTATAACAATAAAATTTAATTTTTCAATATTTTAATGTAGATGCACATTGCAACGTTTCTCAAATTTTGTAGGGTACATAAAATAGTTTTTGTTCGAATGTGTTCACTAAAACAATAATACACAATATATCCCTTCAGACTACTTTTATAAACAGTTCCACACATGCCAATGCATTTATGGACATGGAACAAGTATATACTATATCAGTTTACCTTATTAACATTATTTTATGTAGCGAGATGTAAACAAGACAAATCTTCCACCAAATTACTACTAGCGCTCTGAGACATGAAGGGGCCACTTTCTCTTGCTGGAGAGCATAGGCAGTGTCAAGACCTCTACCTCTTAGACCGTGCTCAGAAATGACATTACAGTAGTCACAACTGAGGTGCTGCTGCGATATCTTGATCAGGTCGAAATAGTGTCGTGACCAAAATGGGACATTGTGACGTCCCTGCAACATCGCTGCGACAAAGTGTGCTGTAAGGGTTGTTGGGTGAAATTAATTTTGTTAGTTATTTTCATAACCTGATTGTGTTTACATATTTTATGTAAATAGCCAAAAAAGTGTTCTGTCCAATTATTGCTAATAACAGTGATCAACTGCTATGTACAGTTTAAAGTTCCTACCTTACCATTGTCATTTGATAAGTGTTTGTTAACTATTTTTACAAGCTCTTTGTGTGTAGGTATATCTTATTTTGTGTGTGGAATAAATAATTTTGTCACATATTTTGTTTTAAATTTTTTCCTAGCAAAGAATATATTTTCTTGAAAGTAAAGCAGGATTTGCTGGCTGCTTGAAATATCTGTCTTACAGGTTATTAACTTTAATTTTTTTAAACATATTGGAGTAACGATTTCATTATAAGTACTTGTTTTAATACGTGTTAGATATGATACATACTGTTGGATTTTCTGGTAAAGCATTTACTATATTTATTTAACACAAACTGTACTTAAGTATGAATATTGTCGGAAGCATAACTAATAGCACCAGCATATTAGCCGGGGTATTGTTTTTAGGCCAATTAAAATATCAGTTTTTTTTCAGTAGATAAACACATGATACAATAAAGATATTTTTGTAGACCTCATACTACCTTTCTCTGTTTAGAAAAATTAGAGCATAAATGTTGCTGGAAACTTAAATATTTGTGTCTGTAACATCCATTTAAAAATGTTATTTGTTGTTGTATTTTAGGCATTTTAAAATCATAATTTGTTTTGATATTTGGAAACATTCTGCATGAAAAAATTCCATTGTAGAGAATAGGCAGGGTTGGATCAGGGGGGGGGGGGGATGTGAAAAGTGTGCATGTGCCCCGGGCGGCAGGATATGGGGATGGATGTATGGCCTCGCCAATTTGTGGGGCACACATGTGAGAAAAAGTCATGTAAAAAAAGATTGAAGATTGGCATTTTGGGGTGAGACATGCAAAAAAAAGCTCGCCAGACTTTTGGGAGGGAGACACACACAAAAAGCTTCGCTGATTTTTTTTATGTTTTGTTTTGCTGCAACTTTGTGGTGCAAAAGGGAAAAGGGTTGGCAGAAATAAATTCCCCCCCTTCCACCTCAAATGTGCATAGATCTAGCCTTGAGCATCTGTGATCGTTTTTGTCTTTACTTTTAAGAAATAAGCTTATCACAAAATGCTTGTTAGCCATAGTTATCAATTTATATTAATTGAAAGGAAAAAATTGTTAGTTTACTTCAGTGGAACCCCATTTTTACACCCCTCAATTTTACATTTTCTATATTTGACACCATTTTTTGTGGTCTGGTTGGCTGCTTTAACAGTATATATTTTCATTCGGCTCTTATACATTTTTCTGCATTTTACAACACATTTATTGGTCCCTTGAGAAGTGTAAAAATGGGGTTCCACTGAATTTGGCTTTATACAATAAAACAATATATTTGACTAAATTATTCCTTCTTTTCTTTGCAGAAAGCACCACAAGAAGCACTAGAAGATACAGTACTGGCTGCATAGTTGATGTTACAGTTTAAGAATCTTTTTGACTGTTAATTATATTTGCACCGTTCCATGCATGTGAGTGTGGCATTC
Source organism: Medauroidea extradentata (assembly GCA_003012365.1). Taxonomy (NCBI): domain Eukaryota; kingdom Metazoa; phylum Arthropoda; class Insecta; order Phasmatodea; family Phasmatidae; genus Medauroidea; species Medauroidea extradentata. The sequence continues at coordinate 24,487 of PNEQ01046654.1, read as the reverse complement.
GGATGATATTTCTCATTTAAACAAAATATTTGTGTGTTTAAAAATTGATAAGTGCGCAGATACTGCAGCTCGGTTGACTAATATACAGCATTTCATTATTTAAAAGAAAAGTGTGTGTATTTTACGGAAATATGAAAGTGTTATGAGTGTGACTTTTATTTTGGACACTTCTGTACAAAATTACACGTGAAACCTTGGAGGAGATTTACAAAGTGGGTCAATGGCCAATAGTAGTAGGATATTTTACTAGATATAAACTCAAAGAGTTTATTATGTTTCTTTTTTTGTTTACAATAAATCATAATGTGTTCTGATTGTGACGTATGCTGCATGTGTAACTATACAACATAATGGCCAAGTCATGTTTGTAGACAGATTATATTTTCATGTGTAATGCATACAGTTCATATACACTTGTCTAAGCCTTAAGTGTCAATTGTCACACATGATTTTTAATTTGCATTATCTCACCGTTATGTAAATATTTATATGGTTTTCGCAAACATTTCACTACAGGTTTGTATTCCTACGATTATGTTACGGTTCAATGACATTAATTCTGAAAAGTCATTTTTATCATGAAGTTCCAAATCTTTAACTCAACTGCATCAGCATCAGCTTTTTGGTACATCCCTTAAAACTTGTAGTTTTTTTCCCCTTTATATTAGGTTTTAGAGTGTCTGTAGAAACTGAACATTTCATTTCGTCTTCTTTACAATCGCTTGATTGTGATTCTGCATAAATGTCATTGCTTGATAATTTTTCATTTGTCATGCTGCAGTTCTCTAACTGGGAGAAAGAAGTGCAAACCACTATGAGACAGAATCTGTTGTTTGTTGAATTATTCTGTTTGTGCATTTACTTCTCTTTGGGTTCATTATTAATTCTCAAAATAATGTCTGATGCACACTTTCGTTGCTGTCATGTACTTTCATCTGTTTGGAAATTTATAACTTAAAAATCAATAGCTGTAATGTTTGACTGAAATAAAACTTAGGTACTGTAAACCAGAGACCTAACCTATTCCAAAACAGTTTAATCTTAAAAATATGTGTTGTCTGAAAATATAACTGCATTGATATTTATGCAGCAGGAGTGACATTGATTGTGTTAATTTTTATCTTATCAAGCACTATCATAGCCCATGTCTAATATAGGTAACCAGGTTTGGCTCAATATTCAACCAAGTATTTTATTGTTTGTTTTTGTTTTAAATGTGTGACAGGTAAGCATACAGTTGTTGAAGGACTATATCAATAACATATTTACTTACCTAAAAATATATATATGCTAATATTTCTTTACGGTAAGATTAGCTTCGTGTAGAGTTTTCTTTAGCATTAAAAGATAATGACTGGAACAAAATATAGTCTTATTTTGTGATAATAACTGCCTAGGGAATATGTCTACCAAAACGCTGCCTTAGAGAATTTTGTGTGGGGTGATAATATTGTCACGAAGTGATTTTTCTGGTTTTAGTTTTTTTGTTAAGATACCTTCATTATTTGTTCAGATCCCTGCTTTAAATAATTCCTCACTTCGAATTTAGTGAATTCTAGTTTTTTTAATAATAACGGCTGTGTGTCTTTAGTTGTATTTTACAGTTTTTGTCTAATTCCCCACCCCTCAAATACATCTACATGTTATGCCTGAGATAGGCGATTGTTTCACGGTACGGGCGTGATACATCTCATGTAGGCCGCTGCTATCCCGAGTAGAGCTGGGTGATGTAATATTTAATCGTAATTCTGTACACAACACACGTAGTGTTATTATCTTCGTAGCCTTCTAGTGAAGTAGTGTCTTTTCTTGTCGCCGTGTTTGTGCGCGTGCCGAGCACTTTATCCACCTGCATTTAGTTACGTCACTGAGCGCCCAGCGAAACAACAGCTGATGAGTTATGTTTACGGTACTCATGGGCCACGTGCAGGCTAGTTAATGCGAAGAGCCTTGATTAAGTTACTGATCATCAGCTGGGATGACGTAGGTTTACCGCACAGCCGGACTAAGAAAAGCTAACGTAGCTTGTTTCCCCCTCCCTTTCCCCTGATTGCTTCTCTGTATAAGCCCGAGAAAACAACCTGTTTAAGTTGGCTGGCATGATGTCATCCAGGTTTGCAGTCCTGGAATTGTGTATGTTGGTACTTCAGTGCTGCGCAGATGTTCTGCGATAATAACATCAACACTCCCATCAGTTTTCGTGGAACAATAACTGTTTGTTTGACCACGTGCGCAGTCGTTTGAACGTCCAGGAAAAGTTTTCAAGCCGGAGTTTATAAAAGTAGTTGTCGAGAAACATTTTGAGCAGAGGATAGAGGCAGAGAGCAGAGAGAGGAGATGATGAGGAGATGATGTCGGGATTCGGAGTCGAGTCTTGCGTCTTCGTCTTCAACCGCTTGGTCGTGGCCGAGGGTCTGAGGAACCCCGAGGGACTTCAGCACAAAATGTGACCAGTTAAGTAGTCTATTTGTATTGTTAGTAGAAAAGTAGGTCCGAGCTGAGAGTCACACAAAGTCATAGAGTCACACAGAATCACTTGATGTCATATAGAGTAACTTAATTTATTGAAATGTCAGTCAGTCTGCAAGTTGTGTCTTTGACCCCCCTCCCCAACTTTTTTTCTATTCATAGATTAATGTTCTCAAGTAAAGTATTCTAGTGTTTAATGGGCAGTTGCTAATCAAATCCCAAATAAGTGTGAATTTTAAAGCTAAAGTTTTGTGTTTCCCTTCGTGGCAGAAACCGTTCCTTGTTTGTTTTGAAATTATAACGAATAGTATTGTAATTGTAATCCGTTGAGGGCCATTTAGTGTAAAACTGTTTGCTCAGTGTACGAGCTGATGAATTGTCGTATTTTGTAAACCTTTTTGAGTAATACAGATTTATTTTGAACCCGAATTTCTTGGTATTTACCTTTATTTAATTAATTACTCCTGATATGTACTATTTTCCCCTAGTAGAATAAGTAAAGTCTTAAACGTTGGTAAGCCCTACGTCATTATTTGTAGATTATAAGAAATACTTGCAGTCCATGAAAAGATCCCATTCCCCTATTTTAAACATGTTTACCTCTCGCTACCCTTATGTTATTGTTTTGCTCTACCTGTCTTTAAAGTTTAGTTTCGAGTATTTTGAGGCGTCCGATCTGGTCTATAACAGATTGGTGGTGGATGGCTTCCCCCCCCCAGGTTAATGTTAGAATTTAGGTTATTGCTTGCTTTGGTTATAGTTTACCCCTACGTACACAAGAACCCATTGTTACAATATGTTTCTACAATTTGATTTAACAAATTATAATTCAGTTGAACACATGTATGTCATTTCGATTCGTGGATTTTGAAGGGCTCAAATTTTACACAATTTAAGGAGTTTCTTCCTTTAAACACACTGACATCTTTTTTTTTTTTTTTAAGTCTTTTACACTAGAGATAAAGTTGTCACTTATGCTCTCAGCATCGCTGATACAAAATATAATATGTATAGACTATAATTATCTTCTGCTGTGTGTAAAATGCTCAACTGCTTGTCATAATATTCAACACAAGTATGTAGCTATAGTTAAACCACAACAATAAAGTACACATTTGAAGTTCAGGCTAAAACTATCGAATACAATTTAAAACATTTTGACATGTTCACTATCACATCGCTGCAATTTTGAATCTTGGTTCAGAATTAGTGCCTCAAAATTCCAAAACTTGAGTAGTAACAATTAAACTATAACACTGTTTTTTCTTCTTTTCATGCGATCATGTAAGTTTTGCAGTACTCTACTATGAAAATATTTTAGCTTTCACATAATTCCTGTAATGGCATGTTAGTTTAAATTTTCACTTAAGGTACATGACACTGTCTATTTGATGACTTGTGACTGAAATGCCTTGATACATAATTTTACATTTAAAAAAAATTGGTAAAAACAAAGGTTATTTACTTAATTCAAACATATTTTTTAGTTACAGAAATATATCCATTCTAGTTTTAATAACTGTTAATAAATAGTTCATAACATTAAATACCCAAGTTAATTTTTTCATTGTTTGGCGGTTCTAAAGTCAAGCTTGTGAGCCATGCCGAATAGAGATCTAGGCCAGTGACTCTGCTAGTAAGGCCACGGGTACCTATTTATGCTGTTTTGAGAAATTTATTTTTTAATTCCTGAAAAGGAGCAGATATCACAAAACCGAATCGTAAAAATGTTGGGAACGGTTGGTTGTACTATGAATTCAAATTTTTCGAAACGAAAGTTTACTTAGTTTTGGCTAATTATCGACTTAATTAAATATTCGTAGAGTCGATAATTAGCCGAAATTATAAAAAAATTTACTCTGAAAAATTAGGTTATATTGTGAAAACCATATCCAACATTTTTACGATTCGGTTTTTCGATATCTGCACTCTTTCCGAAATTAAAAAAGAAAACACGACGAAACAGCAGAAATAGGAACCAGTGTCCTTAAAATAGGTTCTGTGAAGCAGTCAGGGATTTTCCATTATGAAACAGGCAGGGGTGGTTAGTCATGGGACTGGTCAGTGGAGCTATGCAGTATATTGCGAGCTTAGAGTAAATATAGGGTAGTGGGAGTATCCTCTATACAGCTGCGTACGAAATTGTGTGTGCAACATGACTCACGTGACTTTAGTGAAATATGCGCGGGAGATTTGAAATAACATTGAGAGCCAAGATAGTAATTTCTTAGTAATCACAACTATGTTAGGTTATTTTGGTTCCTCGTCAATATATGAACTAAGGAGAGCATACTACCATATTATCGCACAGTATATTTGCGCAGAAATTTCAGAACGACAAATGTAAACAATGTCTGCTACGTTACTGTTTTCCTTAACCCAACTGTTTTTTTGTAAAAAGTAAGTATTAGCTACATACTTACTATAAGGTTTGAACTGAGATCTTGGTGACACGGCATAACTAAATATGTATCCTGGAAGGTACGCCATGAGTTTCAAACAACACGACTGCATTTTTACGCCGAGAAAACATAAATAAACGACACTAAACTCTCGAGACCATGTTGGATACACATTTGTGACATCATGTTCCCTCTACTATATATTACCTCTATGATTGCGAGTCACCCAACTAGTCTGAATTAAAAATGCAATAATGTTGTTTTTTTATAAAAGAAAGGCTACAAAATTATTAAATTTTGACCTACGTTCATACATCTTATATTGTAAGGATATCTGTTGAAATGGCAGCATATTCACACTTTTTATACTTGCAACTGTAGTGAAATTTGAAATTGTGCATGTGGCAGTTCACTTTAAGGCTGGTCAAAGATGTTATAAAAAGGAAAAATTAAAAGGATTATGTGCAGGGTTGTACATTCTTTGGCCACCTTGGATTGGTTTCATGAACATCTAAAAAGTTCTTCCTGGAAAGATTTACTACGTAATTATTATCTGTTTTTAATTGTACGGTTGTATGTAGTTATTTTACTTAATATACAATGCACATTCTGTGTGCGAATTTCAAAAGTTTTTTTTTTATTATGTATCCTTTTCTTAGTAATACTGCTGTGTTAAGCATAGGGTTGATGTTTTTCAGCCCCCTTCGGTAAATCTTATTCGCCTAGTACTGAACCCTTTCTAGACAGGGTGTTTTTTCTCAATGTTTTATCCAATATTCCTTACACTTATTTGCAGCCATGCTGTCAAAATCATTTCTAGTTAGTACTAGTGTGTGTTACCTTGCATTCAAATATTGTTGCGTTGATAGCAAACTTCCCAGTGGTGACAAATCTATTCTCACAAAAACCATTCTAGACTAAGTTGCACTTATAAAATCTATTAAGCTCTCATATATTCACAGATAAAAGAAATTGGTATAACAGAATGGAGTTGCTTGCACACAGATTTGCCTAACTGGTAGAATATGATTTATTTGTCAAACAATATTTCTTCTCTTACCTATAAATACATGCCACAAATTAAGTCCTGAATAACAGGCGAATAGGCTGTCTTGTATTTAATGTGTATAGTAGAGAACTGGTTCTCTAATTATGCCTACTGTTGTAATGTGCAAATGCTTGCTTCGTCCTTACACAGTCCTTGAAGTTGGTTTATCATACTATTTTTACACTTTCTTGCATGTTAGTTAGTTTTTTATGGTGCTATGATGAATATAATAAACTTGGGAGGGAAGACTTTGCCATGACTCGGATGTTACCGGTAGTTGAAAAGTGTCTTGCAGAAAGTGGAACATGATGATAAACATTAATTTAAATTTTTTTATCAGTCTGTTTAGTGTTGCCAGAAAATATGTGAGTGGTCCTTATTCTGGTTTCAGTTGACCCCACACCTGTTAATTGCACCGCGAGTTGTACGGAATATATAGCGAAAATGTTTGGAGAATTTCAAAACGTTTCAGAGATCGGTACCATTTAAAAATTTGAATGGATTAACTTGTTTGCATTTTCAGTGAAATATTTCATTCAAATTAAATCAAGCTGAACCTGAAATTCTTGAGGAAACCCTACAATGAAACCATTTGGAATGTTGAAGAGAATATGTGGAATATTTATCCGAAACATAGGTGGGATGTTTACCCAAAATGTAGCAGGTTTCACCGAAACATCTCAGGGATGTATCACCGAAACCTCTCTGAGATGTATTACCGAAATCTAAGGGATGTATCGCCGAAACCTCTCTGGGATGTATCACCGAAACAACTCTGCGATGTTTCACTGAAACGTCTATGCGATATTTCACCTAATTGTCTCTGCGATGTTTCAGCGAAACACCTCGGGAATGTTTCACTGAAATATTTCAAATTTTGGAAATTTTTACATTTCAGAAATGTGTCCGAAAGATATCGGATATGTGTCTGCAACTGTTTGCAATGTCTCAATGTTTCAAATGTTACATTTCTGAAATATAACAGAGACATTTTGTGCTGTATGGCCTTGCATTGTACAATTTGCATGGATTACTTAAAAATGAAAACAAATGTAAGTTCACCTACTATCGTCCTTTTGGGTAAGTATGTTAGCTGTAACATGTACATTATACACTTCTGAAGTTTTTAATGTCCTAAAATATATTATGGATGAGATGAAGTGCCTTTTTTATTGCTGAAAGATTATGTGCTTCAAATTTTGGAGTAAGGATTATAATAAAGAATACTAAGGTACACAAAAAGGGAGGTAAAAAAAGGCCTATAATATGTATGCTGCGGTAATCTGGGGCCTGTACTTGGGAGTGGAAATGAAGAGGATGACGATTTGTTCTCAATAGTTGGGGACAAGGGATAAGAGGGGAGGGAGAGGAAGGATACAGACCATCAGAAATGGCGAAGACACTGAAATGGGGCACACTGTAGGAGAAGAAGAAGGTGGAGAGATTAGTGAAAATGTACAAGGGGGTGAGAGGTATAAGAGGGTAGTCACAACTGGGAAACATAGTTCAAGGAGAACTTTATTGAGGAAGGGGGGGGGGGTTCATGAATGTAAGTTTCAGAGGGCTATAAAAAGAAAAGAGAGAAGGAAAAGCTCTGTTGTAAACAGAACTGTAAAAGAGTGGAATGAATAAAAGGTGGTTGTAAGGTGAAGGGGTTTAGAGAGATGGTGAGGTAGCTAGTAATAAGCTGACTGAAATGGGAGGCCAAGACAGATTAAGGGGAGAGATACCCAGTCACAGGACAGCAACTCAGCAGCAGGAAGGCTATCTTAATATTATAACAGACTTATGAATTGTTATTTTTTACTTCTCCTCACAAGGAAAAATGGCCCAAGGCACATGTTGTTATGGGCTGTTTCCGAATTCATAGGATTAATCCTTGCATCCCTGAATCCTCGCAGCCTTCACAGCAATGCATCCTCTGCAGTAAGGGTACATTTGTGTATAAACATACCTTCCGAATTCCCAATTCAAACAAATGACTATCGCAAGGGCGTAAGGATGCTTGCCACGCATCCTTGAGCCAAGGATGTGTGGAAGGGTGCATCTTGGATCCTCGGTAGAATTCGAACACGAATAAAAAATGGCCACATCCTTCATTATGGACTTTTCAAAGATGCGAGGGTGCAAAGGATCCTTCAAGTCACCATTCGGAAACAACCATGGTTTTTAATAGGCCTACTGTTCACTTATAAAAACATATTCGTGACTTTGACCACTGGAAATTATATGCGTGAACACACACATTCCAGAATTTTTAGTACTGCAAAGTTTCAGATTCAAAGAACTGCTAAAATTGTCGTCGTACTGCGGGAGCCCAAACCCCAACACACGACAAAGCCGTGCACCTGGGGCCCACTCTGTGGCATGCACAATGGCGCTGGTGTACAGTGGCCGGTCACGAGGGCAGTGCAGTTTTTGTACAGGTCGAGGTTACCCGGCGAGTGTGATCCACCCTGCAGTGCATCAGGATAGTATCCAGTTCCCCCCCCCCTCGCTCTCAACACTACATCTGTGAGTGGTCACCGGGCAGTGATGTTACAAACGACTGGCCAAACTAGCCGATTGAGTGTTTGTATAGTAAATAAGAACAGTAGTAAACAGTATTATGCATGCATAGAAAACAGTAATATTTCTCAGTGAATTGTGATGTATATCTTGCTCTAGTTTAAGAGGGTGGGTGCTGAGCACTAGTTGCTATGTATTGTGTAACCCCCATTTTTCCGGCGACCATGACAGTGAACCTCCAGACGTAGTACAGTGCGGACATGTGTGTGGCGAGCTCCTTCCCACGGGGCCGAACTGCAATCTTGAATCAACTGACATTGCTAGTTCTGTCAGTCTTTTATATAATTTAACTGGATCATTTTTAATTAAATGTTTCGCGCCCCTGTTGAGAGTAAAATAGTTATGTACTGAGTTTTGCAAGTGTTCTTTTCGTCTGTGACTCCCACCATGTGGGCCAGATACATAAACTTACAATTTAAGGGACGAGCTTTCTCCCGCAACCAACACAGACGTAGCACAGTGCTATTAACTGTGAACGCTGCCACCTAGCGCGAACACGTGTGCCACGTGCACGCAGAAAGACTTGTGCCTATTCATTATGAGCTCCCACCAGAGTGTGCCACGCCACCCTTGTAGCTCCCTGTTAGGGTACCCTATACTGCTCTGCAACCATGTGTGTAATAATCCTACCAACTTGTACCAATGTAATAAATCAGTTATGCTAACATGATGCACCGAGAGTCGCGTACATCATTTCCATTAGTATCACATGTCCTACACAGCCAACATCTCAGAGAGCTAACAGAGTATTTAATATTTACAGCTATAGTCTCCTCAATCCCCCCCCCCCTTCTATCGCTGCCTCGTCTAGGGGCCGCCACGAACGTCACACGCCCCGACTCATGCTCTACCGACCTGGGCCGGTTCATGTCCACATGGCGCCTGTACATCACCCACAAAACCCAGTAACCAACATTATGCACTCCTAGATAGGAACACTGCGACAAAATCGTTGTCTAGTACAGTTAAGGAGCTCGGAAACACAGTGCTGTATTCTCCCGCCTAACTGTTTCTCTCATACAAAAATAAGATTGCAGCAGGCCAGATTTAATAACTGGAACATTTATCTAGCTGGTAGAATTTTCTTCACATATACAGCATGCGCTACAAACACCATTCGTTTGAACTAGGGGTGTGCTGGAAAGCAAATTAACCCTTCGGAAAAATTTTGGGCGGGAAAAAATTTGTCACTCGGGATATCGTGAGTAGGTGGGAAAATTTTTTCAACTCACACAGTTCCAAAAATAATCAAATTATGTTAAAACATTCACACAACATCCTTATATAGGCCTACTTTAATTAAGAATATCATGGGCTAGAAATATACATAACTATGACCACATTAAAAACACCAAATAATGTATACATTACGAATGTGACTAATTCAAAATACAGTAATCTATTTTAAAAAAACTTTGGTTTTCATGCAGAAACACTAATTCTTCCACATGCTGCGTTGTCAAAGTTTCTCGTTTAAAAGATACAATGTTTCCAGCACCAGAAAATATTAGTTCACTGGCAGCCTCAGTAGCCGGAATTCCCAAATAGCCTACAGCAAGCTTGCTTAGTTTTGGTAACGTAACCACGTTTTCTTTCCACCAGTTTAACAGATTTTCTTCTCATTTAATTAGTGGAATATTAAAATATGACGATATTTCTGTAGTTTGTTGAGATTGGCAGCTTGCAGCTAAGCTGTCAGAGGCATGCCAGAAGGATGTGGAGGATTTCTCTGGCTGAGTGTCTTGTTTAGCTGAAAAATAAAAATAATACATTTATGACAGTCTTGCTTCAGGATAAAAACTAAGGTGTGAAACAGAATTTTCTATTAACAATTTATCTAGTAATTTATGATTAAATATTGCAATAAGTAAATGAAAAATAAATTGCTGCATATTTTGTTATCTTCTGCTGGCAAGTTTTCAAATATGTCCTCCAGCATACTAATCACATGATGTTTCTCATCCTGTTGAACAACCATTGCCTTAAAGCGAGGATCCAGAAGCATCGCTGTTAGGTAAGGCTCCTGCTTGAAGTAAAGAGGAAATCGTGCCTTCAGTGCCAACAGTAGTGCTCTTGAAAAGGTAATGCCAGAACCAGTCTCACCAGCATGAATTTCACTACAGTTATGTAAGCAAGATTCAATAGCAAACAGAACTGGAATCACCATTGATGCAGTAGGGGTCTTATCACCACAAAGTTGAACAGTAGCTTCATGAAGAGGCTACAAAACGTTCACATAAGCTTCAGCAAGTCGCCATTGACTTATGGTTAAATTATCAATGTTCAAGCTTGGTAAGTGTTGTCCGAGCACAGATTTGTTTTTCAGAAACTTTTTCAGCGTCAGATATTCTGAATTCCCTTTGGTTGTACAGTCTTGGACTAACTGTAAATCTGGCAACCCTAAAGTGGCTTGAATTTTGTGAAATTACACTGTTGCTGCAGCACTATGTTTATAATACCCAACAATATAACGGACCTTCTTTAGCAGCAGCACCAATCCGTCAGTACCTTTTTTTTTGCATCTCCTAGAGTCAGCTGGAGGGTATGTGCAAAACATCTTAAATGAATTAAAGGTGTTTCGCATAAATTTGCGGTCAAAGTAATGTTTCTTGCATTGTCTGTTACAATGTACATTGGGATATTTTTGCTACTAAGTTGCAACGTATCCCATTCTGACAAACAGTTGCACAGTTTTTCACCTATTGCACTAGCTGTGTGACTTTCAGGAAAATTAAGACAGCCGAGGCAGTACTTTCTAGGAACAAAGTCTTTGACAAAATGACATGTGACTGACAAATAGGAGTCATTGCTGTGTGATGTCCATAATTCACATGAAAGTGAAACTGATCTAACTTCAGCCCCAGCAACGGCTTGAGAAATTTCTTCTGGTATATTCTCTTTTACTGTCTGATACAAATTGGGAATTTCTCTTCTGGAAAATGTAGTTCTGTACGGTACCGTGTGAAATGGTTGAGCTGTATGCATGAGCTTTATAAAATGAGTATTTTCCACAACATTATAAGGCAACACCGCGTAAGCCACCCATTTTGCTATGTGCCTTGTTAATTTTTTTTTTTGCTTAAGGGTTGTCTGATGGTCATTTCCCACCTGAAAGGAACATTAAAACATTTTCTCGGGAATTTTCCCGAGGTTCGGGATCCCGCACACCCCTAGTTTGAACCAAAACCATAAAAACATTTTTGCGATTTTTTGTTGATAGCAGTGCCTATCAGATATTATTGGGCATATTTCTGCACAAAGACATTGGACAAGTCATGTCAACAAAATACTTTTGTAACTAAACGTCGGCAGAAATTGAAGCGAGATTTCCTGAAATAATAATACGACAATCATACACTACTAAAAATATGATTTTACTGGATTTTATCATAGCAAATTTATTTGGAAAACACTACACTTTGTTGGTTATGGTTGTTCTCCCGGCCAGCAAAATAATCAACAAAGAGCACTGAGTTCTGGGTAAAATCTGTGTTGTCTGCCATCCGCGCGCCGAAAAAGTTGAGATCGGCCCAATATTTTCTGCACAGGGTACGCAGACAATGTGGAAAGGCAAACAAGCATTCTGATTGGCTGTTAGTATTTTTCCCTCTGTCTGTTCGGCGTTGTCGGCGACTGTGTGAATCCATCTTAATAGAGGTGTCTAGGTCCGGATATTTTTCGGAATTGGATCCGAAACCCCATCCAGCTCTTCGGGACTGGTTCCTGGTACCAGTTCCGGTGGACACATTGGGTCCAGCCATCTGGCTGCGTGCTAGACATTTCATGGTGCAGCTATTAAATTTTGTTGTGTACTGACATTAAAATGAAACAATCAGCAACCTTATTTAATGCTGATTCCCGGCACTTTCCCCCATTCCAAATCAAAATGTTTTATAAATTGTCATAGCCGGGTAAAAAAATTAAAATCGGTTAAAATAGATGGGTTCGTATCACGGTCTAAGAAGTAGAGGTCTTGACACTGTCTATGCTCTCCAGGAAGAGAAAATGGCCCCTTCATGTCGCCGAGCGCTGGTAGTCATTTGGTGGAAGATTTGTTTTGTTTACATTTCGCGTTTTAACATTTTTGCAATTATTTACATAAAATAATGTTAATAAGGTAAGCTGATATAGTACATACATGTTCCATGTCCATAAATGCTTTGGCATGTGTGGAACTGTTTATAAAAGTAGTCTGAAGGAATATATTGTGTATTATTGTTTTAGTGAACACATTCGAACAAAAACTATATTTTGTGCCCTACAAAATTTGAGAAACGTTGCAATGTGCATCTACATGCAAAATATTGAAAAATTAAATTTTATTGTTATAAAAAATGTGTTCCAATAAAAAATTACATTCCCATTTTTTTCTTCGATATAATACTCGCAATTCCGGTAACAACTTCACATTTTAAGCTAAGCCAAATACAAAAACAAGACAAATCTTCCACCAAATTACTACTAGCGCTCGGCGACAAGAAGGAGTCACATTTTATTCCTCAGTGTCAAGACCTCTACCTTCATAGACCGTGTTTCTGAGACATTGCAATGACATCTCTTTTGATCACGTTACTATTTAGACCTGAACATGATGTCGCTGCGACTTCCTTATTGTGACCACAGTAATGTAATTTTGGTAACGTTACCAATACATTGCTATGAAATCGTCTCTGTGCAACATGTCGAAATATTGTCGCCATGGTGTCTATGATCAATGTTGTTTGTGGTTGTCGTTGTTTATTGAGTCCAAAGACGATATTGAGTCTGCAAGAAAAGCTTGCTGCACGTGTATGTACTCACAACTTGTACTTGTGGGATATTGCTGAACTTAAATTAATTAAAAATATATTTCTGGCAACATGATTATGCGATATGTGTCACTGCTCAGTATATTTGTTTGCTATCGGAAATGTACATTAATTCTCCATGGTTTCATCACGTTTCATCATTTGTGCACAGCTGATTTAGTGGTGTAAATTTTGTTAAATAAAGTAATTATATCTAGTAATAAAATTATGAAACGTTTTTTTATTACGTAGAAGTTGTATGAGCATGATCATTATTGGAAAATAGAAATTACCTATAATTTTTGTTAGGTCTACAGTTTATGTCTAGAATGTAATGAACCTCCGACTGATTTACTGTCTAAAGTTATTTTTTATATCATAATGTCAGCAATTATTGGCACACCATGATTAATACAACTTTTAACTGTTCAGATATTTATCTAATAATGATTACTTTACCTCTAGGTCTGCTTGTGCAGGATTTGCCTATTCCAGGTGTGATTAAAGCACAAGTTAAAGGCAATTACCATCTCGCATTTAAGAATTTAAAAATGTAGAAATGATAACAGTAAATACTATAAGTTAAAATGAAGTGATTTGTACTTAGCTCTCATTAACTTACGAAGTTTTGAGTTTCCTTTGGAGTGAGGATATAAGTAATTGAATTGGAATTTATGTGCTTAGCACAATTACATCTAAGGCCTAATTTAATGTGCTATATAGAAACATTTTCACTTTTAGAAATAAGTCTGCTGTTTGTACTTATTTTCTAAGGTGGACAGAGTGGTTAAGAAGGGAAGAAGGGCTCTAGGACTGCTCGGAAGGGTGTTGGAGATGAGGTGAAGGGAAAGGCATATTGTACAATGGTTCGTCCAGTATTGGAGTAGGCTGCCGCGGAGTGGGATCCGTGCGTGGAGGTGGAGGTGCAGAAGCTGGAGAAGGTGCAGAGAAGGACAGCAAGGTGGGTGATGAATAAATGGAAAAGGCAGGGTCAGGCTGGTGAGGAGGAAATTAACTTTAGGCCTAGTGTGATGATGAAGGAATTGGGATGGAAACCGTTGAGGGACAGGAGGAAATAATACAGTCCCTGTCCATAAGGCCTGTAGAAAAGTCATGTCTGACAGCTGTTCTCTTCAGATCCTATTAGTATATGTTAGACAAGTGTAAATTACAAGGGTAGATTTCTGTATCCTGGGCAAATTTTTTATGGCAATTTGAATTTTATAATTCTATTATTGTACCCATAAGCGGTTTCTGACCTCTATCTCCTTAACCGTTCATCGTATAGAAAATTTGTATGTATGAAAATTGTTCGTTATAACAATATTTAAAAAAAAGGTTCAATACAAATTTTTCGTATATGCAGTCGATTTTCCGCTATTTTGGAAATGTTGTATTTAGCAAGCTTTTTAACATGTCGGTTCATGTAACACTGCCGTTTTTGTAGTAAATTCTTATTTTAAATAAGTAAATGGACATTTAAATGAAAGTGAATACAACAAAAATTTACAAACAACAAATGAGATAACTACAATATTATATTTTAAGCCTTGCATAGTCAGTATCGATGTTTACACTTATTTCATTGAAGTATTTTAAAATTGTTTTTAACCGGCCCTAATTCAAATTGTAGAAAACTCATAAAATGAATCGGACCAGTTACAAACCATTCTCTTGTCCATTTTCACATAATTCAGTGCACTTACAGAAGCCTATGCAACACACCAAGTTGGAAATACATCTGCAGTGTTTACCACATTTTTTTGCAGGCACATGTAACCAAGACACATTCTGGTATACAGTTCATACGTGGATCGGGAAGTACTGTACACCCTTCATCAATAGACAAACCATAATGTTCTGCAGACAACGAGGCACTGGAATTCAGCACCGAAACACATGTGTAAACCTCGAAGAAAGAGCATCTTATGTGGCCAATTAATGAACAACTTGTTGGTGGCAACGACAACAGATTTGCAGTTTTTGAATGTCCAAGCAGCTCCAGTCTGTTGATCAAATGTTGTAGATGTACTGCCAAGCTTCAACACCTAAATAAGTTAGTTTTCTGCTAGACGAAAGAAATCCGAAGTTGCAGGAATGTGTCTGCCAAAATCCAAAAGAAAGTTTATCGGGTTTGCTTTCAAAGCTGAAGATTTGGTGCCTACTTTACTGGTAACATCAGAGCCAGTCAGAAAATGAATAGGCAGAATCACATCACACAATGACCCAAGTTGTTGTGCCAGTAAGTGTAGTGGTATACTATCTTTGGATGATTTTCGCAGCCACAGTGCATGAAGACCATTAACGCGAAATAAATTTACGAAATGAAGGATAAGTACAAGCACGTCTGTGTCGTTTGATGCTACAATAACTTGCTGGTAGCCTTCTTTGAGTGCATGTATTATGTGTGGAATAATTCTCAAATCTGCTTCCTCGATTAACTTCATTAAGTTTTTATCCTTAACTTCAATGCACTTACCAGATTTAATTTACAAAACTGCAAGTGGTGCTTCATTGCCACATATTGTGCTACTTAAGGTAGTATTTCACTCTTGAGATATTGAATGATCTTGTATAAAATCTCTAAGAGTCCTCTGTAGCAAACTTTTGTTTTCGGCAGATCCCCAAAACCTGTCCATTTGAACTGGGGACTGAGTGGAAGCAGAAATGTAAGCCATAGGTATTGGCTCACTAGTAGTCCTTCTCTCTCTCTCTGAATTTTTGATTGAGTTTTTCAAATAACTGTCGAAGATGTAATCCACCCGGTTTTTCTATTTGTGGATAGATTGCATGGTTTAAATGAAAAGAGTAAATATTTCACCAAATGTTTTGCATTCTTACACCGGAATTCTGTGGATTTGGCTCATGACATCTACTGCTAAACAAGTTGATAGTTCTTTGTCAAAAGTGTGAGGACAATCATCATCCAACTTCCTTACCAAAGCAGTCATCAAATCACTCTTATGTGTTTTAATAGTTGCGCCTTTACTGTGCAGAAGTGATGTCATTGGCAAAACATCGTGTGTCAGAATTTTATGTATGCGCATGCCCCTCTCTTTGGCAATATCAGCTAATCTCTGTGCATGAGCGAGATAATTGGCGGCACTGTTTTGTTTCTTATTTGCATCTTTCATCCATTGAGAACTATCTGTTCGAAAAGAGGGCAACTTCTCTTTGTGTATAGTTGCAGAAAGCGGTTTTGATTTCGACACAAATCTCTCATTTCTGAATGACATATAAAGTTAATTTCCCTTTTCAGCAAAAGCAAGCAACTTTTCTGCATTTTCTCGGGGAACGAGTTAATGATTTGTAAGTTTTTGAAGTTTTGTTTCACTGTGTGCGTGATAAGGGTTTCCTCTTCCCTCAATATATGAACACATCCTTTTCATGCTCGCATCAAGTTCTTCATTGTTTTTCCCCACTAGTTCATGGTGAATCTGGAGATCGTAGTCAACCACTGCTACATTGATTAACCTTCGAAAAGCATTTCGTATTTCAAGGATGTCATGGTAGATAAGTTGCCATTCAACAACATACTCGTTTCTTTTAGTTTGCCTAATTATTCCTCCTTGTGATTTTTGAGACCTGTTTATTGTCTGTTCAATTGCCATATTCAAACCAACTGCATTGAATTTGTCTTCCGTTCTTCGAAATACAAATGAGCTATTCATGAGATTTTCAAATACTTGAGGATGTTGAGTTTCAAGTATTTGCATCTGTTCTAAATACAGGTAATTGATCATGTCAAAAACATGGAACACTGGAAGGAGCTGTTGAACAGTCTTCAAATGGAGTTGCCAATTACCTTCTCTGCGTGTTTGGATAAGATTTTTCAATAGAAGCACAAGAGACAGGAATCCCTCCAAATACCGACACATTTCTGACTGTTGCGTGTTTGACTGGGAGAAATCATTCAGTTTTTTAAGTAAGATTGTAGAATGGTTTGAAAGCTCAACATATTTGTCTTTAATTGTCTCCAATGTGTCAGTAGCTAGTTGAGAAGACACATTAACATTATCTTTCAAAAATGTTTTCCACTTCAGTCTTCCAACAACCACAGTCAGCATGAAAAATTCTTTCACAGAATGGGTGTATTTACTTCCCTTAAGTACGCTTACTACTACTACTTTAGGCCCAAAAACTGAGTTTTCAATAAGGATGTTTTCTAACCCACTTCCAGATAAGTGTTTGCCAATACATGCCAAGAGTACTTTTGTTGTGTGAAAAGACCCTATCACCAGAACAATATCTGGAAACTCATTTGAAGTGATTTGTATATCTGCAGCAAAATGGTAAACTCCCTCATCACATGCAACAGGCAAAGCAGATTGATGAAGGTGATTGAGGAGAGACTGAAAGTTTTTCATAGCTGAATTAACACTGTCATATGCAGTAATAGGGTAAGGTAGAATAGGTAAGAACCCAACTTGCTGCAGAGTGGGTTCAGACTGTGATATTACTGCATTAACAGAACCACAGTAATACCTCCACCAACATGTGTATGCAAGGCCTTCATCATACTGTTCATAGATCCCTTTACTGCCACTTCGCTTGCATTTACATCAAGCATATCTTCAGACACATGTAAATCGTGAGGTACCATAAAAGGCGAGGATCGTTAATGGAAATGTCTGAGGCTTTGACATGGAAGCAGTGAAGTCACACGTTTTGTAAACTTTCTGCTTTTTCAGGTGAATAACTTTTTTCTGGTAACTCTTCAGGTTTTTCTTGTTACAGCACCATGACAGTATCATGACTTCCCTGTAAGTCAGTGAGTGTTGCTTACTCGTGGTCAAAATTATCCATGGTACCCATTGTAAAGTGATGTGGGACAAAATGACTAGGTAGTGAAATCCCACTAGAGCAAGACTTGATAGTATATTGAGCTAATTTGGCACGTGCTTGCATAATCTGGCTGTAGCTTGCAGATACACCTAGTTTGTTCAACGATGTTATCAAACTTTTACTATTGCATTTTTCGTGTATTGTATGAGCAGTCATCAGATGCATTGGCATTTTCTTCTTCCCCTTATGTACATTGTAGGGCAGAATCTGTACAACTGACGTGATTCTGCAAAATTGTGATCTGTCTTTCAGCAAGCCTTCTACATTTTCATCATTGATTTCACTATCAAGCTATCCATCGTCTGTGATATCAGAAAGTATCTCCCCATCTCTCTGCACTTTGACATAAGAGACGATCGCCCTACTTGTAAAACTTCTGACAAAAAATCAATAACTGTCTGTGGAATAATTGTCGAGTTGAATGAATTTTTCAACTCTTGAGCATCGCCTATTTTTTGTTCAAGGTTGACATAAGTGTTTTTAAGTGCATTTCTTACTAACCTACCAGTATCTTTCAAAACATCGAGGTTTCTGACTTTTTCTGTCATTTCTTCTGTTGTCAGTTTTGATGAATAGACAATGAGAGATTTGTTAGTTTGTGTATGAGCTGAAAATTTGATCGCAGTACCAAAGAACTTAAGCAAGAAATGCTTAACTTCGCTGTTTCGTATCACAATTCCAGATTCTTTAGTATTCAGGTAATCTCGTATTTCCGACAAAGTAACACCAAAACCATCATCAAGCATCTGTTTGATTACATGTGTAACTTCTTTACTTGACTTTTTTGGCGTGGTTTTTAATTCCTGCGAACTCCTGTATTGAACAAGATATGATTCCAGGCATATATTGTGGTAATATACTTCTGCCCCAAAAATGGATGACTCGTCCTCTAGGTCGCATGTCCTAGTATAAACGTCGTCTTGAAAATACATTGCTGCCTCTAGAAATACCTGTGCCCTACTGCTTTCACAAATTCTATATTTATCCCTGACACCTGCATGATTCTTGTGACCGCATACTACACATGCCACCTCGTATAACAGATTCTTGGGACATGCAGAGTCTGAACGAGTTATGGTGACTGAATGTAGTCTTTTGAGATGTTGTTAGTTCACAGTTTCTTCTTCACCATCATTGTCAAAAGTGTAATTCTTGTAACACACATTGTTGTAATTGTACACAAAATCTACTGAAGGATCAGTTGAGCACAGTCTCATGAACACTTCATCTTGTCTGCTTTCAGCTGCATGTCTAACATTTGTCCTACCACCCTCTAAAGTTGTAGTCTTGTAATCTTTATTTATTCGCTGGCAAATGATACATTTTTTATGTCAATATAACTGCCAGTGACTT
This sequence comes from Medauroidea extradentata, assembly GCA_003012365.1. Lineage (NCBI taxonomy): Eukaryota > Metazoa > Arthropoda > Insecta > Phasmatodea > Phasmatidae > Medauroidea > Medauroidea extradentata. The sequence goes on along the minus strand of PNEQ01046654.1, from coordinate 5,015 downwards.
GTATTAGTTGCCCTCCACTTAAAAGGCTGTTAGAATTCGATGCCATATTAGATTCAATAATATTATTTCAAACCTTCTCAAACTTCAAAGCCTGCAAAAAAGAAAATAGTATAACTTCATAATATTTTATGTAAATATTCCATTTATAAAATTTACATTTTAACTTGCACTAATCGTTTGCTGCGACTTTTTTACATTCACCCCAGCATCTGAAATATAGAAAAACATACATATCACTTGCAGCCTGGGATATATACTTCTGTGCTGCGAACCTAGAAAAAAAACACGCCCAAGATTTAATGATTGTTCAATATATAAAAATAATATTTAAAGAGTTGTTTTAGCTTTCGTATCTAACTGGTAGTGTAAGAGTAGCATGCATAATAAAAATATTGAGTTTCATGCTTAACAAGTTATTAAAAGATCACAATTTCCAAAATAGCGGAAAAACAACAGTATATACGAAAAATTTGTATTGAACCTTTTTTGTAGATAATGTTATAACAAACCATTTTCACACACGCAATTTCTCTATACGATGAACGGTTAAGGAGATAGAGGTCAGAAACCACTTTCGGGTACAATAATAAAAATATAAAATTCAAATTGCCATAAAAATTTGCCCAGGATACAGAAATCTACCCTTGTAATTTACACTTGTCTAACATATACTAACAGAATCTGAAGAGAACAGCTGTCAGACATGACTTTTCTACGGGCCTTATGGACAGGGACTAGACTAAAAGTGGAAAGGCTGGTCAGGTTGTATAGGGTGAGGGGGTTGGGGAAATTTGGCCTGAAAATTAACTAAGGGAACTTTAAGGGTAAAGGTAGCAACAGTGAGAAAATTCAGAGGGTGTGGAGGAGAACAGAGAGGGGTAGATTGTTGATGTTAGTGTGGATGGTGAGGGAATGGAATGCACTGCAGGACGAGTTGGTGACTGTCAGGAGTGTTGTAGGTTTTATGAAGGGACTGGAGAATTGGAACTGTAGGAATGGGGAGGAATCTGCTCGCCACCGGGTTTTAGCACAATTGCGAATGTAAAAATTATTATCATCATCATTACACTACTATTGAGATATATTATACAGTTTCAACCACTAAACACAGGTTATTGTGTAAAAAAAAATAGCATTTGTTGTGGGAGAATTATGAAAATAATTTTCGTGGTTATTGTGTCAATCCTGATACAACTAACCAACTGGAATTATGGTAGGTATACCACTGTTAGGGCCTATTAAATATGGATGAGAATGGCAGCAGATAGAGGAAGTTTCAGAATACAAGTACCTAGGTATAATGATGCAGAGTGACATGGGTGAAGAGGGCAGGTAGAGTGGTGTCTAAAGGGAGAAGGGTTCTAGGTATGCTGGGGAGGGTGTAGTTGAAGGGAATAATAGTACAATATAGAAAAAGGCTTATTTTACAATGGTACAGCAAATTTTGGACTATGCGGCAGCAGAGAGGGGCCCATACGTGGAATTTGAGGCATGGTAGCTGGAGAAGTTGCAAAGATGGACAGGGAGGTGGGTGAAGGATAAATGGAGAAGGCAAGGGCAGACTGGTGAGGACGAAGGGAACTACCTTCCATCTGTAATGCTAAAAGGACTGGGGTGGAAGTTGTCGAAGGAAAGGCGAAGAGTGGAAAGGTTAGTCTAGATGTACAAGGTGAATGGAGAGGGAGGCTGAGGTAAGTTAGGCAGCCTGTTAACTAAGGCAGAAAATAAAATGACCAACCTACACACAATCTGTGCCGTTTTATATAAAACATTTGATGCTTCAATATATTCCATTTCACTCAACAAGACACACTTTTTCAGAAAATACCTGAGGCGTAGAACCAACTCCTTATAATGTGCAAAAAAATTAGGACATTATGTGTAATGGGGAATTCTGATGAGTATGATTAGCAGACAGGAAGCTTTTACTGCTGTCAAATATTTGAGTAAATAATTGTAAAATCCAATGGTTTGTGATTATGCTGTTTAAGTCAAAGAGTTGGCCAGAATTCCGTAAATTTTATTTGTTTTGAAAAATTATGCACAATATCAGAAACCACTTGTAACTCATCCATGTATGGTCTAAAAGTTCTAGGATATCTGCTTCCTTTCTGAATTTAAGCAAAAATGTTTGCAAAAAATAACATAAGTACAAATTCATTGCTAAGTAGTATAAATACCAATAACAATTTGATGACCACCAGTCACAGACAAAATTTTGCAAGTTACTGTACGCAGTGGAATTGTGGTCGGTGCAGCTAATAGGATGCTTGCTTGACACTAAGGTGGAGTCGACACATGTTGTCATTGAGCTGGATGATACCCGGTTGTCAGTGAGTTTTCTCATGGCCCTAATCCCTACCAGCACAGCAAGTCCCCAGGATGTCCTAGGGACATTCTTTGAGGATATCAGGGTACATGCGATTCTCAGGATGTCCTAGGGATGGATATTTCGGATGTCCGAGAGCTCCGAAAAACCATGTCCCTAAGACGTCTCAAGTACCTACTAGAAAAGTACATCACATTCCAGGAAGCTACTTGGAAGACGAATTTGGGTCATCCTAAATTCCTCATCTGGGGAGCTCCCACAGATGTCCTTACAGGGAGCTCCCACGGAGCTCCTCTGAGGAACTCCCTGGGATGTCCAAGCAGGAGTTATTTGGGATGTGCCAACAGGCACTCCCAGGGATGTCCGAGCAGGAGCTCCATGGGATGTCCGAGCAGATGCTCCATGGGATGTCCGAGCAGGTGCTCCCTGGGATATCCGAGCAGGAGCTCTCACGGACGTAGTGGATTTCTAGGTAAGTTCCTAAAATGACCACTAGATAGCTCACGATATTGTTGAAATATGCATGAGGTTTGTTGCAATTAATTTAGTAGATAATTCATCACATTTGCCTTAAGAAATTGGTAAATTTATTAAATTTGACACACATATTTTATTTTTACTGGTAGACTTTTGGAAGTTGCAGCATTAAAAAAATGTTATCATAAACGAATTTTTTATTCAAAAGATTTTAAGGGGCTATATTAACAATTATGTGTATTTGACAGTGTGTTAAATACTAAGTTTACATATCAACAAAACAAATACATTTGTTGTATTTTGTGTTGAATACTAAACTTTTACTTTTGCTGCTGGAAGGAGCTGCTAGGGAAGTCCCAGAGATACATTTAATACAGGTCCTAGGAAGCTCCTAGGGATGTCCCAGGGATGTGTTTAATACAGGTCTCAGGGAGCTCCTAGGGATGTCCCAGGGATGTGTTTAATACAGGTCCTAGGAATCTCCTAGGGATGTCCCAGGGATGTGTTTAATACAGGTCCCAGGGAGCTTCTAGGGATGTCCTGGGGATGCATTTAATGCAGGTCCCAGATAGCTCCTGAGGATGTCTTGGGGATGTGTTTGTTACAGATCCCAGGGAGCTCCTAGGGATGTCCCAGGGATGTGTATGCCAGACATTCTAGGGATGTCCATAGGTTGTAATTTTCCATGAACTTTTCCAACATAAGAAGGACTTGAAGTAAACTTCCCTAGGACGTCCTACGGACGACAGTTCCCACATTCTATGGACTTCCTCAGGATGTCTTCTGTGTGCTGCTATGGATGTTTCCTCCACTCCTTCGTTCCAGCATTGCTTTCTACTCACCTCATAATTATTTATTAAAATTATAATTCCGTAGATCTCAATTTGGGATATGGAACTCGTCATTTTAGCGAGTTACATTTAATGAAGTTGATACAAACAGACCTACCTAGTAACCTATAAGTCAAATAAATATATTATGCTGTAATATGCAAGAATGGTAATGCTAAAAGTGCACAGTTTGATATTAATTTAAGTTAATGACAAAGTATAACTGAATACATTAACAAGTGTTACTTAAAAAAATTTAATTACTGTCAGTGTTACAATTCACATAATATACTACTTGTGATCACATGAATTCATTAACAGTATAAAAGACCAAGAAATATTAAGTTTTGTAAAAAAATTGTTATTCTTCAATTTACTGATCATTTTTAAATCACTCGGTAGTTTATTAAAATATTTTGTGTCTGCAAAATGAACACCCTTCTGCATAATATGCACATGATTAAATGGCATATGAAAGTCTTCTTTTCTTCTAGTATTATAAGCATTTATTATGATGCTATAGGGATTGATCGAAGGAAAGGAGATGAGTGGAAAGGTTGGTTAGGATGTAGAAGGTGGAGAATGGTGAGGGAGGCTGGGTTTAGGCTGCCAGCACTGCTCTATGCTCACCTCATATCATCCCCTATTCCACAGTAAAATATTATTATATTGAGTTTGAATGGTAAAACTAAATGGCTTTTGTCGAATATAATGTGTTTATTTGTAATGTATTTTGCGTGGCTAAATAAATTAAGTAAAATTTTACTGTTAGCATATATACATTATATGCAGTTATGCAGGTATAATTTGAGACTTCAGTTGCATATGAGGTGAACACAGTATTAACTGCTGCTTTAGGAAGGAAAATAACCTTACTGCCTTAGTTATTGTCAGAATGATAGTGACTATCAGTGATCATTAGAGACGTGGCATGGTTACTGATCAACAGGAACCTACTAGAATAGTACAGTTGATTGCACACTTCAGATATTTTTGTGAACATTTTTGTACAAAGATATTGGATAAATCATGTTAACACAATACAAATTATTTGAATACAATATACAAGAAATAATGTGTGTGTGTTCGTGTGTGCGCATGTGAGATGTGTGTGTCATGTGTGTTTTGTTTTATGTTAGTGTTATATGATGTATGTGGGTTGTGTATGTGTTGTGTGTCGTATGTGTTTTGTTTTGTTAGTGTTATTTGAGGTATGTGGGTTATGTGTGTGTTGTGTGAAGCGGGTGTGTTGTGTTGTGTGTGAGTTGTGTGAGGTGCGTGTGTTGTGTGTGAGCTGTGTGAGGTGGGTGTGTTTTGTGTGAGTTGTGAAAGGTGAGTGTGTTGTGTGAGGTGGGTGTGTTGTGTGAGGTGGGTGTGTT